>JAWQUT010000002.1:136937-148664 GCA_033807755.1 Ellobium chinense | reverse complement strand
CCCTCCCCAACCCCGCCACTACTTCTTGGACCAGGCAGTATTCACTTATAGTAAAGCTAGATCTTTCAGTGGCTCTTTGATACAGTACTTTCTTCCTGCACCCCTTGAGATAGTATGTACTCGTATAGTGCACCAGTCTGGACATGTACACGCTATAGCGGGATTGTATGCACAGCAGTATTTTGCACTGGGCCTCTAGAGAACACATGCAACGTATGTTTACACTCAATAGTGCAGTGGTTTTGCGTAAGGTCATATAGATCTATCACAAAAATAACAAGAAGCCCTAAACGTCAAGAAGTTCAAGACAAAACTACAGAAGCGGGCTCGAATATTTAAAATAACAATGGCGATAACAGTGAAGAAAGAAAAATGTTTCAGATTGAAATAGCGTCTTACAATCCGGAGGTGGTCGGGTCATAACTATGTGTGGCCAGTAGGCTGGGGACACAATGGGTATCTCTGGTGAAGGTCGTCGATCTTCGCCTAGGACCTGCCCACGTTTATATACGACGTATACCGTATAATCAGTCGGCCGGTTCTATGCGAAGACCGACGAGTTGTTTTAATCTACTCTACGTTCCTGTCCCGAAAATTATCTGGCCATATTTATACTTATTGATGCCTACGGAAAGAATACAGAACGAAGGTATGAGAATCATTTTTGGATGTTCTATGGAAGCACCATGTCAGTCACTTTGTTGTCTACTGTTTTTGCTCACCTTTAAGCACAGAAGCAAGATGTGAAAATTACGGTCTCTTGGACCGACCTCTTACTTCAGACACAAACACTTACTTTGACGATACCACAGGCTGTGAAGTGTGAGTCTACCAATGGATCACAGTGAATGTTTGATGAACCAACCCATCCGACCGACTCGAACATTAATGCATCTGACAACCTCTCAGAGTGCAAATAGGTGCGTTCCTCCCCATATAGTTTACAACTTCAGTCTGGACTTTTTTTTATTAATTTAAAAGACTGTATATCCTTATTAAAAAAAAAAACAACAAACTAGTGGATGTACGGTTCTTCGATATCATAAAATCCTGTAGTGAGGCATAGAAGTCCGGTATTCTGATAATGTCTGCAGATTCGACTTCACATTTTTACTTCACTAACGGGCTTAATCACATCATAATCTCAATACCTTGTGCATAATCCGACATTGCTGCCGTGTCAATATGTTTCTGTATGTTTATATTTATTTAGCTCAGACAACAACAACAACAACAACAACAACAACAACAACAACAACAACAACAACAACTAGTACTTGAGCAATACAATAACAGTGTTCTTAACTCACAGGCGCCAGTTGCAAGCACTCATGTACAGACTTTCTCTTCCTACAGCCAAAGACCTATTTTTCAGACAGGTAGCATACGAAGACTGAATGGAACACTCTTTTTGTCGACATTCACAGTAATTTTCATCGCGGGTACCAGAATCTAAGACGTTTTGATCTGAGGCATGCACAAATCATTCAGCCAATCTTTCCCGTCTGAGAAATCGTTGACTGTCGATCATATTGCTTGTTGTCCTTGTTCTTGCCTGGAGGCTGGGTAGTGCCCCCTTACTAGCCCAGATCATTCACCCATTTACGATCGCTTTCACGTGAGGGTAATACGTTATCAAGTTGTAATTTCAGCCATTAGCTAAACACGATTTTGCTCAAGCCTATACTTAACCGTCGTGTTTGTACTAGATATGGTCTAAACGACACTTAAATCTGCCATCTCCTTATCCAAAGCAATTCAGCTGGGTTCAGTTTCTCGTTAGGTTTTAAATGACACTTATAAAGACAAATCTTCTAGTTCCTTGTGGGCAATGGGAGTATATTATCCTCAAGTGTAGGCATGCGGTTGAAAGAGTGATGGTGGTGGTGGTGATGGTGATAGTGATGGTTGTGGTGGTAGTAGCAGCGTGTGTGTGCGCGCGAAGATCAATGTGCGTGCGTGAGCGTGCGTGTCTGTGTTTTATGTGGATGTTTGTATCTGCTTATGTTCCAATGTGTGTGTTGGTGTATGTGTGAGTAATATGTGGATGCGTGTGTTTGTTTGTTTGCGTGTATGTATGTGTGTGTGTGCGTGTGTGGGTGGTTGTATGTATGTATGTATGTATGTATGTATGTATGTATGTATGTATGTATGTATGTATCTGGGAGTGTCTGTGTGTGTGTGTGTGTGTGTGCGTGTGAGTGTGTGTGTGTGTGTTTCTGTGTGTGTGATTGTGTGTGTGTGTGCGTGCGTGCGTGCGTGCGTGCGTGCGTGCGTGTGTGTGTGTGTGTNTGTGTGTGTGTGTGTGTGTGTGTGTGTGTGTGTGTGTGTGTGTGTGTGTGTGTGTGTGTGTGTGTGTGTGTGTGTGTGTGTGTGTGTGTGTGAAAGAATACTGACGAAATTAATTCTTGGGCAGAACTTATTATTTTTGCCATTCGCTGACTTGACATAGCTGAGATAATTTAGTTCATAGCGTTCTTAAAAAGACGTTCGTGTTAGGTGGAATGTCCAGGAGATCAGCTATGCATACACTAATTGCAAACGAATCTTCATGAGTGATTCTCTGTGAGCTTTTTTTTTTTCTTAGAACTTTGGCATAATTCAGTTGATTCACTCAGGAAAAAAAAAAGAGGAGGGGGGTGGGGGGTAAGTGTTTAATGCCCTGAAAAAATTTGACCCAGTCAAACAGTTCTTTGTCGTCGATATGCAATATGCAGATTGTTACAAAATACACTGATTGAGCATTTCGTATCTTGTTATACCGATTTTGTTATTTCTTCAGAACGTGTGAAAGTTTCCGAATTTAAGACTAGTTGGGAGTTATATTATATGACGGGTAGTATAAATCTGAAATTGAAGATACGAGGAAAGCCAAAAAAGGATGGACTAAGCACACCCGAGAAAAGCCAAGATCAGAGGTCAGAACCACAAAATTCGATTGGGAAAGGTCAGGATCACGAAGGCTGTTACCACCTCGACAGTTTTATTTAAATCAAGATGGAGGACCAGACAAATTTCTCACATGCTGTAGTTTCCCCATGGAAATAGGAGGTCCAGTTGTGTTACTATGGAAGCCTGTACTAATGGAACTCCTCGGCATTTTAGCTAATGGCTGGTTCCAATCGCTAGGAATAAGAGAGACCGCACAAGCGGATGACTTCCAAGGACCATCAGAGGAATCGTAAAAGAAGCGTGTTAGTTGTGGACAAAGAGCTTCGGCCATGACCATCTCTCATTTTGAGCGGTCATCCACCCTGGCAACCTCAGTCACTTTGCATAAAGCGGACACTCACCATAACATTTGTCAGGGAGGAGTAAAAATTATCAGCCAAAAGTGTGGGTAGTCAAGAGACCATAGTGCCATTTTCCAGACCATGTTGGAATGGCATGCTTTTGGGTTAAAATATGTAATGAAATTTCAGCAGTGGCAATCTTGACCAGAAAAAGGAGCAGAAATTTACGAATGCTACGTCACAGGACACAATTCATTGACTGACAGCCGTTTAGATATAGCGGGAGTACGAAAGCTCATTATTCGCTTCCTGGTTATTTGAAATATTACAGTAGAGTGTCACTTCATCTGTTGGAAACGGTTTTGTTGTTAATGGCCTTTCAAGCATTGTGGTTTTGATATGGTGTCCATGGTCTGCCAAGTTTGTTGATTTTGGGAACATGTCTTTCATTTTGACTTGAGCTTTCAAAGTTTCTTGAAAACAAAATAATTATTTATTATTATTATTTATTTCATGTCCTCCTTTTAGCAACTTACACCTGCTCCCCTTCAAACTATGATCCTATGAGCCATTCAGTTCATTAATTAAGAGATATGTTGCCACAACATGCAGGAGATCCTATTTGATAAAATGCAGTTAGAGCTTTAGAAACCTGACTTAATGCTCTTCTTGAATCTTATTTTGAAAGATGAATTCACTACAAACAAGTGCAAGTATTTTGCCGATGCGGATGAGCCTCTGTGCAATGATACGCCCTAATCGGTGGAAAAAAGACGAAACTGCCCAATTCACTCCTGCACTGTCATCATTTCACCTCATTCAGATGGTCCGAGTCGTTGATGACCCACGGTTTAATGTTAAAATGGCTCCTGTGCAGATTTTTGGTTTCCTATCACTGATAAAGATACTCCCACCACGTGATGTTGGTATCCCTTATCAATTTCAGTTTCTGTTTCACAAGTTTGTTTTCTGGAATAACAACGTTACAAGATGTGGACAAATTAATAGCTGCCACTGGACAGTACGTAAGCAGACAAACTGACTGACAACCAGACATGAACAGACTGGGTGAAAGACAGTAAGGTAAAAGCTGTGCAGCTTTGTTTCTTCAGCGTGAAGTCCCGTGCATGCTACGTTGCACTGTGCATAGCGATTAGTGTCTCCAGTTCCTTACTTTTCATTCACTCTGGATTGGTCTGAGTCTGAAAAAATGCATGGCAATATTTATCGTTTAAAAATATAAAAATCCAGCATTTTACTGTGTACAACAGCAAACTGTCTACTATCACATTAAAACAGTATGATTTATATCTAAAAATGTTTAGATAGTGAAGATAAAAAGGAGCTCCCATATTGTGATTTTTATATGTATGTGTAATATTTATCAGCGCTTTCAAGCCACTAATCTTTTAAAAGTTAAAAGAGTCCTTTGAACATGAAATATGGCATGAGGAGCCACTGATTCTATGTTAACGAACATATAATATAATAAATAAACCAAAATAATAACAACATAATATTCTTCATAATGTTTAAACCTTATCTCTAGTTTTCTTGACAGTATTTAGCCGCACGATGTAAATAAAATTCCCTGATACTTTGTAATTAAGCATAAAAGTGGAAGCACCTCTTATTCACACACAAGTCTGAGAAAAAAACATATCTCTGTGAGTCATCGCTGACAAAAGAGCATTCAATTTTTTCCTTNTGGCAATATTTATCGTTTAAAAATATAAAAATCCAGCATTTTACTGTGTACAACAGCAAACTGTCTACTATCACATTAAAACAGTATGATTTATATCTAAAAATGTTTAGATAGTGAAGATAAAAAGGAGCTCCCATATTGTGATTTTTATATGTATGTGTAATATTTATCAGCGCTTTCAAGCCACTAATCTTTTAAAAGTTAAAAGAGTCCTTTGAACATGAAATATGGCATGAGGAGCCACTGATTCTATGTTAACGAACATATTATATAATAAATAAACCAAAATAATAACAACGTAATATTCTTCATAATGTTTAAACCTTATCTCTAGTTTTCTTGACAGTATTTAGCTGCACGATGTAAATAAAATTCCCTGATACTTTGTAATTAAACATAAAAGTGGAAGCACCTCTTAATCACACAAAAGTAACAAGTCTGATAAAAAACACATATCTTTGTGAGTCATCGCTGACAAAAGAGCATTCAATTTTTTCCATCAAATCTACATCATTAGCCGCTTTTTTTTTTTTTTTTGCCACTCAGAAAAATAGTTAATAATGTAGTTGTTGTTTTTTTTCATCTTTTTTTCGATTTTGATTATACTATAGAGTATATTAATTATAAAGAAAATAGACTTTGATGAAATAATTTAATGTTATATAAAGATATCACCTTTCTTCACGAATGTGGTTGTGTATGTTTAGATCTGTGTTATTTTCCGTAGTAAATATGAAGCCGATGTAAGAAATCTGTCTGGAATATTTTCATATGGTTCGTGTTGATTTATTTAGTTTAATTTACATGAAAAAAGTTGAGAGAAACGCTGGATCGTAAGAGGCCTTTTTATTGATGTGAAGAGAGCTAATGCACACAAACTAGCAACGGGTTCTTTTCCATTTGAGCTCGCACAATTTGAAAGCAGTCATCAGAACCGGTGTAAGTGGGGAGAAAAAAAACAACCCTGATGAAAAATACTCCCGAATCTTTTATCTTTCAGCTTTTTGAAAAATAAAAACAGGTGGGTCTTCCTAACAGAGGGGTTTCCTATCTTCAAGAGCAAGCCTTCTTTTGTTCTTAGGGGAGTACGAAATGCCTAGTCTCAGTGTTAATTTTTCCTGGAGGAGGGAGTGCATTTATCCTAGATCACAATACTGTACTTCCAATGTTCTTTGGCTAGGAAAAAAAAATGCCCAACCCAGTACCACAACAACAGCGTATTACTTTAACTGCACTGTTTTGGTTTTTTTTTTTCGTTTTTTTTTTAACCACGCCGGTCTAAATTTCTAAACAAAGTCCTATGTACATAAAATTGGCACATGCACGTTACGACGTTGTACACCAACACAGATGATCAGAGCTCTTAACTTCAATTTACGAGAACTGATCTGTTTTTGTATTACTGAGTAGGGTATTACTGCAATGGATATGATTGTATCGACTTGCGTCTGCAGACAGAAGGTCAGCCGGCCTATTGCGCATGTGCGGAAAAAGCTGTGTTTACATGATCTCGAGCGAGGCCTTATGAGTGTAGGTTACCGGTAGCCTAGACTAGTCTAGTCTACATCTCTAAATTATCAGGAAATTCGATTTCTAAGTGTGCAGTCTTGTTGCACAGTCACTGTGTTAATCAAACTGATCCACAATCCCACATTTGTCGGTTGCTGAGGTTTGGACTTTCACAGCTGACCCAACATTTATTACGCGCTGTCTATCTTATTCTTTCGATATTTTAATATGTCTGACCCGTTTTCCAATGTAAACACAGCTGATGGCTGTTTCCGCACATGCGCATTAGGCCGGCTGACCTTCTGTCTACAGACGCAAATATTGTATCGTGTATAACATTGTAACTTTTATCTTTATCTATCTTAAGTAAAGTCTAATTACAAGGTGAACTGACCTCTAAAAGTAGTTTTACAATAGATCAAAGAATGTGGTAAACCCACGTTTGTTTTTTGTTTGTCTGGAAACTTGCGAGCGGCTGCCGCCATCGACGGGTACGCAATCTTTTCCAGTGAAAAACTGGGGGACTGAGAGAGCGCGCTTCTGCTTTGTTCAGCAAAATATTTTTCATACGAGCCAGTGACGGAGCTGAGGAGTAATTCATGGGGGTGGGGGAAACGGACAAACACTAGTTTCGGGGAGGGGGGGAGGGGCACCAAATAGTCACAACCCACCAATGGGAGATACAGCTTGATCTCCGAGGACGAGAGGGTGTCCAAATAGGAACGGGGGCGCGAGACTCACCAGCCCACCCTCACATACCCCGACGTATATGCCTTTACATTAAGTAAGGCTGAAATTTTTTAAAACTTGTTAATTTTCAGTCTCACTCTGGGGAGCGTTATTTTTTCTCCTGACGGACTATTTCTGGGCTCCATCAAAACACATCCATTAGAGGAGGGAGAAGGCCTTAAAACCCATTGCTAGGAGACAAAGATAGGATAGCTAAACCAGGACGTGAAATGTCAGGCATTGTAAAGTTTTCATTAGTCAGTGAAGTAGAAACTAGACCAGACCCAGATAACAATGTCCCGACTAATTATGTGGGCTAGACTGAAGAAATAGTAATGGGTATAGAGTAAAGATTGTCTTTCTGTGGCAAACCTTGCTTCGTAATTCCTTGGAAGTTTGCAAAAATGTCGATCCTAGACATTGCTATTATCCAAAGCTTTTTTATATAAAGTGTGAAATCGTTGCAGTTATAGGAAAGTTGTTATTAAGCGGATTACGATCTATTCGCTTTTATTAAACATTTACAACACTTCAATGTCGGGACTTATTTTTTTGATGCTCTAACCACTGTCTTTGTTTTATATACACAGTTCGTGCACCTCTACAGAGAGAGAAAAAAAGTAGCAAACCCGAACAAAATTATCAAGAAGTTAATGATGATGTAGAGCCACTTGAGCGGGCATTGTTTGCCCCATAAACTTCATTATTGTTATCATGATTCTCATCATCATTAAGATTAATAGTAGTTAATAGATTATTGATAATAATAATGAGTGTGTGTGTGTGTGTCTGTGTGTGTGTGAGTGTATGTATGTATGTATGTATCTCTGTGTGTGTGTGTGTGTGTGTGTGTGTGTGTGTGTGTGTGTGTGTGTGTGTGTGTGTGTGTGTGTGTGTGTGAATGAATGTGTGTGTGTCCGTGTTGTGTGTGTATGTATATGGGGGTTTGGAGAGGGAGATGCATTGTCCTTACCTCCCGTCCGGGTTGTTGTGAGTTCAGTTCTAGTTTATGCCCCTTTACCTGCAGTTTGTTTAGATTTGATCTAATCTGCCTATGTGTTATGCCGTGATGTGTGTTCGTGTGATGATTCTTTACTCAATATTTTATGTTCCCTGAAGAAGGACACACGTCCGGAAATTTGGAACGTTTATTAAATTTTTCATGCCATGGTTTTTAAGAGTTCTTTTTTTTTAATTAAAAATAGTATCATCCTCCTCATCATCATCATTATTTTTATCAGCTTGTGTAAACAAGTGTTCATAATGCACAATGAACGTCACAGCAGCACGACAGCAGATACACCATACTGTTTTTCACGAGCACAGTTCGAGACGCTGACCAGAAGTCATAAACTGTCATCGATGACCTAACACACTGTGTTTATGAAGTCACCTGCAGAGACAAAAATCAATTGATTATGCAAATTTTGCGTTGATTTTACGAAAAATCGGACGTTTCCATGGACTCTGAGGATATTATCCTGTGCACAATTCGTTCATTTTCGTGAGCATATCTGTCACTACCGCCCCTGTTCTTTGCACTTGAGAATGCCTATAATAGGTAAGGATGGGGGGGCCGCAAAATTGTCGCCAGCGCTGCTCGGCGCAGCCCTTGTAACTATGGCGTCATCCCTGTAACAAAACCGCATATAATTCACAAGATCACTGACATAAAATCACGCCTTTTTAAAAGACCCCTTGAGAATGCCCATTGCATTGACAGTCAAGTGGCTGGCAGATCTGATGTAGAACTTCTCTTTCTACTTTCAGGTCATATCTACTGCCCGGCTGTGTTTGACGGTTGGTTGTGCTGGGACTACGCCCTAGCGGGTACCACGGCCAAAGCTCTCTGCCCTCATGACTTCAAGCCAGGATTTAGCCCTGATAGTAAGTATACTGTAAGTGGGGCTTTAAAAATACACTGGGGTGTGCACGAATGCGCGTTATTCACACACTTTCATAAACGCAGTCACCATGCAAAACATTGATGCCGTAACTAGGAGCGTCTGGTAAGCGTCAATGACAAGGCATGCAGTACTGTAGCAGAGGCCTTACTGTTTTAATTCAAATCACTGATACGGTCCACTAATATGATATCCTTGAAAATTTTGCTAGGTTGTTCTTCGATACTTAATGCTGACCTCTTGTAAGCATTTTAACTGCGGTATGACTTTTACATCTGTGGCCATAAGCATAATCCTTACGTTAGTTAACGCACTGCGGTGACCACGGGAAACTCCCAAAACATTAGTAGTGCTCAGGGAAGTTAACGCAGTATGTTAACTAACGTATGGATTATGCATATGGTCACTGGTGTGTTTGGATGCAGGTAAGCTTTCAGCATGTTTTGATCGCTTAGTTGTCAGAATCAGCTGTGTCTTGGGATGTTATAAATAACTATACACCCAATAATAGTGCAAGAGTGCACTATTTGATTACTTTAGTAGGTGAGCATGGATTCAACTTTGAATCACGAGTAGGCACAGAAAAAAAAAATCTACAGAAACATTAAAAGCTATTGACCTGATGTCGCGAAGCACCGTCTTTGACCGGAGACCCACACTTTCAAAAGGCAGCCATTAACATGTAACTTTCAAGCACGGTCGCCATTTTCCGCTGAAGAAAAACAATGTGGTTTATATGGAGACTCAGGAAGTATGTACCATCGACGTCACTAAAAGAAATTAGTGCTTCTGTAGAGTTTTAGTTCTTTGGTAGAAGGCGTATTGGCTTGGCACGCGATGGTTTATTAATGAAACAAAATGAATTTGAACTCTCTAGTTCCCTGGCGAAAATAAAACACCATAAGATTTCCTTAGATCACGGCATAGGTATGTTCCTATCATCTTTCGTGGAAATATTAATACTGTTTTCAGAGATGTATTCCCGAATGTATTCATTCAAATCAAACTTGATCTTGAAATCTTGTTCCTTAAAGGCATTCCTTCTTGGGTTCATTTAATACCACATAAAAGTCATGTGAAAAGCAGTTACCTTTGCATTATGCATCTTTATTTTAACAAAACACTCAGAAACCATAAAGAGATTTGGGAAGACGCTTTTCTGTTAGTCAAAGGAAGTGCCTCATGATGGTCTGTTGTCTATGGACGTTTTGTTGCTCCACATTGTATATTAGGGGCAGAGTTTTTTCAGAAGGGGGTAGGCAAGGAAAAACGGCAGGATATGAAAAATGGGATGGAATGAAAAAGGAAGAAAGGGAGGGAGGAGAGATAGGACAAAGAGAAGGAAGGAAGGAAGCAAGGAAGGATGGAAGGAAGGAAGAGTATTGAGGTCTTTATCTCTCTGGAAAGTGGAAGCATAGTCTTACGTACTGTAGAATCTTTAATGAGATAGTCTGATCATTCAATCCAATAAAGATGTCTGGTAACCGATACTGCATGGTTAAGGGGGCCCTTGAATAACGAACTCTTACGTCCTCGGTCAGAAAGTGCAGGGAGATAACTGGAAAGGAAAGGAGAAACGGGGGTAAGGACTAGAAGCGCAAAGGGTTTGGGGGGGNGGGGGGGGGGGGGAGGGGAAGGGGGAGATGTCACTTTATTAGTTCCCATGTACTTCTTTGAAGTATTTTATATTAAGCCTTGTTTGCTGATATTTTGTTCGCGAACTCGTGGCAGGGGGGAAAAAAAGAATGCGTGCTTTTATGAGCATCGTGCAGTAACACTAGGTCTGTTTCATTTCACTTTACAAGTATGTTTGGGTAAAGTTATTGTATACAGTGTGACCGAAAGATTACGGCAATGACTTCAGAAACTGAAAGTCCAGGAATCGATTCTTACTTTTGTAAAGCATTTCAGTCTCATTTACCTTAGTCCGCCTTTTCACAAAAGTGGTACCTGGTTATCGTGACAGTGGAAGATATTTTCAGAATGTTCGTGATCAGCACTGCAAAATAGCAGCGGCACTGTATGCTACGTAGGAGTTGAGGATATCTTTGAGTGATCTAGCCTGCTAAAAAATATAATACTGTGAGGTGGCGTGATCAGGCATTGGTCAGGATACTAGGCTCATTATTATCATTATAATTATTTAATATTAGACTGCCTGTCAGAAAAGTCTGCTAGGATAGTATTTTTTTTCCTTGACCATCCGCAGAATTCGCTGAGAAGATCTGCACAGAGAACGGGAGCTGGTTCAGACATCCAGAGTCCAACAGGGTCTGGACAAACTACGGCGATTGTGCCAGCAATGACGTAAGGAGATGATAATGATGAAGATGATGATGACGATGATGATTGATAACGTAATGAGATGCCTGAAGGGAGGGAGGGAGGATGGAATAGCAGAAAGAAAGAAGGACGGAAGGAAGGAAGGAATGAAGGAAGGAAGTAAGGAAGGAAGGAACGAACGAACGAACGAACGAACTAAAGAAGGAAAAAAGGAATACTTAAACGGAGAGAAATGGGATGAATGTATAAATGAATGAAGGGAGCAAAAGTAAGAAAGACTTTTACTTTTTTAAGAGAAAGAAGGAACAGAGGGCTGGAAAATAAATAGAAATGTGAAGAGGACGGGAGAGGGCAAAATATA
>JAWQUT010000002.1:121270-131925 GCA_033807755.1 Ellobium chinense | reverse complement strand
CCCCACCCCTCCACTCCTCCCCGACGCTCGTGGTCTGCTAAAGTACTGGTTACAGCCCTTTGTTGAGCTATAATAACCAGTGTATTCTGGAACAGTCTAAGGAAATTTGTTTTCTGCTTTTGTTTTGCAACAGCATCCAGTTCGAACAGGAATCTTCTTCTTTTGTGCTGGCAACGCTTAGACTAGCTAACAATGAGCACAATGTTAACACACATTCACACGATTGGGTTGTTGTCCTCTAGAGGAAAGTACTGCTAAAATCAATAATATACTGAACTTAAAAAGGGGCCATTACCGCCATGAAAGGATTAACCGTTGATTGTTAGTAGGTGGTAGATGCACGTTTAGACAGCACAGTTCTGGATCTATATTTAGTTATATTTACATTTCAAAGTAGTGGTTTTAGTTCAGCTCCTAAATTCTTATATAAATACCAGTTCAAGATCGAAACAGCTATGCTTTGCTGCTTGGCAGCCCTTTCTGGTGTTAAAAAAATGGTAAAAAAAATGTCCACTGGTATCTTTTGAAAAGGTTCTTTTTTTTTTGCTTTATGAAATAGGAAATAATTTACATCTTTGCCCTCCACAGTTTCAAAGTTTTCCATTTCAATTTTTGCATTTTCAATTTTGTGTTGTCTGCTTCCGGTTTAGAGTTATTCGTCACAAAGTGGGCTGCTCGTTTTGTAATTTAATCACCTCATGGGCGTAACAGAGAAAGGGGCGCTAGATGGATGGTGATGTCATAGAAATAAAGGGGGTGGTATGTCAAGAGTATCGTGACTGAATGATTACGGTATTGAACTCTGAAAATGTTGGTGAGTCCTTGCCACGGCCATGTTGTTGATGCCTTGGCATCGCAACCCTTCATTCGCAGTCAGCCATCCGTAAAATGGGTGTCTATCTGTGGACAGTGCAAGACATTATTACATGCTAGTGATCAGGGCCTATGGGAATGCAGCAGTGCAGTCTGCTCCCCAGGAAGTTAAGAGAGTCTCTGAATGGCGTGGCCTGCTGGGATATGATTGTGAGTCGTTTGAACGGCCATTGTTAGGAAACTAAACTTATAAACCTCATATTATATCATTATATTTTTTAAAAATTAATTTGTTTATATTATTTGTAGTAATAGTAGTAGTGGTAGTAGTGATAGTAGTAGTAGTAGTAGTAGTAGTAGAAGAGGAAGGAGTAGCAGTAGTAGTAGTAGAAGAAGAAGAAGTAGTAGTAGTAGTCGTGGTAGTAATAGTAGTAATATCATAAAAGGGCGAATTTTTTTTTTTGGGAGGGGAAGTGCTCTCATATAGTGATCCCTCAGGCTCCTCCTTGATATTTCCGCCTCTGAGACTGTCAACAGGATTCATTTCAAAACAGACACGTTCAATACCCATTCATTATTCAGACAGTCAGACTGTCATTATCTCGTGGAGCAAAACAACGTGAAACGACATGAACATGTATATTAGATGAACGGGTGAATGCAAGACAATATAACCTTAAAACAAAAGCTAACTGTAAATAGATATACATGTATAATGTGTCAGTGGGTCGTGGCGTGCCTTGCATTATATGATAATAGCTGTAGAAGAAAGGTTGACCGATTGTCAGAGCAAACAGAATGGTTTATAAAGAATCTGGATTCCTGTATCTGCCACTTTAAGGAATTAATATAAAATATATTATTATTGTCATGCTCCTTCCACATTTGACTAAGTCATATTTTTTTTTTTTGAGGTTTTGAGAAATTTAGTGTTTTCAATCTGTTGCACAAAGCCAAACAATGAGGCAGGTGTGGGTTAGCTTGTATAATTGGGATATAATAACGAGTTAAAACTTTACATTTGTTTTCATAGGAAAAAGAAGGTAAACTGAAGATCATAGTAATATAAACAACTCAAGTCAGTAAAACAAACCACAACACTCTCACGCAAACATACACAGACACACACACACACATACACACACACACAAACACACACACACACACACATCCATGTACACACACATCCATGTACACACACACACACACACACACACACACACACACACACACACACACACACACACGAACACACACAACCGCCATGCGCCACATCTTATTAATTAATTAGTGGCGTTGAGGGTCGACCATCTCGTAAACTATAAAAATTACATGAGAATACCCAGACAGAAAGACAGACATCATTACGCTCTATGTAAAGGTGCCAAAAAGTGAATTTGAGCCAATTGGGCGTTTACGATCTTGTTCGGTAAAGCACCCGTGGCATGGTCTGACAAAGTGCTGCATAGAAAACCCTAATGTGTTTGAAAACATAACATTTCTACTGTGGAAGTTTCTCTCTTGAGGAATAACAGCACTAATTATCTTTCTTATGCACAGTTTCTCACTTAACATCAGGAGAGATTTAGCAAGGCGTTAGTTTTTACAGATGCCTGTTCTGTAGTGTTGTGTTCCCAAAATACGCGTTGTACTGGACATTTTGTCCTAATTTTGGGTTATAAACGCCTTTATCCTTCTTCAACACCTTCTCGGTTTTCGGTAAGAAAGCGTAACAAGGCACACTCGTGTCTATCAGTAAAAAAGACTTAATGCAAAAAAATAAAAATGATATTGTCATTACAACGTACAGTGTAAGTATTTTTTTGGTTGTGAAGGCATTCTCTAGAATGGCCTCTTCAGTGGCCATATGCATAATCCATACATTGATTAACGTATTGCGTTAGCTACAGTGAACACTGCTAATGTTTTGGGAGTTTCCCGTGGTTACCACATTGCGTTAACTAGCATAACTATTATGCATACTGCCCTCGAGCACAAGCCACGCTAGTTGATTAGAGGAACTTGTAATAGATTCCCTTTCTCCACGGCACCAATGGAATCCATGAGAAAGGCGATTTCGTCGCCAGTCAGTTCGTCAAATCTCCTTGGGGAACCCGGCCCCAGATTTCTTGGTTTTTTTTGTTTTTTTCTTGGCCCCAGGTTTTTGCTCATGTTTTACTTCCGAACCCTTTCCCATGAGTGGGTTACCGTGGGTGTGACCGCAAGGCAGCGCTATGATAGCTATCTGCTGAGGAAAAATCAGCAGTTCCGCCTGACCCATATTGAGCCACAAGTGAAAACTAGAAGCTGGAGATAATGTGAGAAGCTGCTGGAGACCCCTTTGAAGACACTTTGTATTACACTGGACACTGGACACTTACCCTGCCACCACGGTGTGAAACTTTTCGGAGAGTAACATCAGAGTAACTTCGAAAGATAACTTTGTCTCATCAACCAAGCACGAGCTTGCCGTGTCACTGGTTTTCGCCAGCTGAATGAATACAAAGTGCAAAACAGGCAACTACCCAACGATTTCGTTCTTTGATAATAATTTCTCCTTTCATGCAAATTTATAGCAATGTTTAGCAACACTTGAACTAGCAATTGTCTGCTCCCTTAAACCAACATCATTAGTATCGCTTCAGTAGGGTGGCTGCATCAGGTTAGTGGATCAATACAGGCAGTCTCCTCCATTCCAACTTTCTGAATTATGCAGATGACCTTTTAGTGCTGCTGTCGTAAAAAGCCTGTAAATGGGCGACTGGTTTTGTTGAAGTTAACGTAAACATTCACAACAACTACCATAATATGCTTATGATGTCTGATGCTGAGTCAAGCCTGCCATATGAGTTTCAGTTTATCGTTCCAAACATAGATTTAACAGAATTAATGTGGATGGAGACACGTGCGGCAGGACGGTATGAAATGTTTCAGAGAACTTTTGAAACTAATTTTGTTTGTGGTATAAATTATCAAAGCATGAGACTGTTATATGGACACTTCTGATAGCCTATTATGTCCGTCACTTTAAAAAAACCCTGATAGGAAATGCGGTCGACTCCGTTTACCCATAACTCACCAGGAACATGGAAAAAGTAAATGTGTCATTTACCTCAATTGTAAAAAACGACAATTCTCGAAACACATTCTTGTCAAAAAGTCTTCTGGCAGATGTTTGGTAATTAAGCTTTGTAAATCTGAGAATCGTTTATAAACAGGCTATCATCTGCAGAGGCTTGTGCGTGTATATGAACATTCTCTGGGATATCATAGACAATTTTCTGGTCTTTTAAAGTGATGCTGATCAATCAAAAACATCGGGCATGTCTTGGAGTTAATAAAGAACAATACCCCACACACACGTTACCGGCACCAACCGGTAGTCGCATTTGTAGTTCCTTATGTATATTAATTTCGAAGGACTGATTTGCAGTTCTCGGACAGACTGACATGGGGTGTCGAACTCCGCATGACATGTTTAAGTACCTCTGAGCATTCTCAGGTTGCATTTTGTTGCATGAAGTTATGAAATAGACAGGTTATACATTTTTAAAGTTACAATAGGATCGAAGGGAAAACGTGAGGTGTACCTGTACATCTGGAGCGCCATCTGATACATTCAAGGGAATTAACTTCAGGAAAATGACCCCTTGAATTCATCAAGGTTATAGACCTGCAATTAATTTAGCCTTTTTTTTTTCATTGTCTATAGGCTTTATTAGCATTTTAAACTGCCCCCTGAATCCAAAGTTACCTAGACCCATGCATGTCAGGTTTTAGCTCATTGTGTGGCCCAAATTTTAAGACTGATCAAACCCAAGCAAGTCTAATGAAATTCTGAGCTTGGTTGTTATTTGTATAATCACACCCTACCTTTTTAAATGCCAGCCGCTCCGCTTCCGCCTTAAAACACCTTTGACCTGACAGTTCCAGCCCATGGCTAAATAGCGCCTGGCAAAATGAAGTGAAATGAACACAGTTTCCCATTAAATCAAAATTCAGCCCCTGGAAACTTCACCAGTGGAAGCAGGCCATGCCTAAAGAGAGGGATAAGAGAGGTGAAATATAGCCTCTTAGCTAGCTCCTACCGGAGCAGTACAAAGAGCTTGTAGATCATCAGGTTCGAGGCTGTGAGATCCTAGTGCATAAGAATAATATTTGGTTGCGCCTGGGTGATTAGATTTCATTCAATAAAATAATGAAAACTCGCGAAGGCACCAACTTTGAATTATAGTGATTCGCCCATTTCTGGCGGAAATATTTTAATATTGCTAGATCTAGTCCGTCCCGTTACCGCCAAGAAAGTGGTAATTTGTGTCTCTTCATGTGGTGAGAGCCGGTCGGATGGATTTCTTATGAAACATCCAGACAGTGTCGAAGGAAAGTAATAGAAATGTCTGCCCTCTGTTGTCGTGTGAGTGTGTGTATGTGTGAAAGTGGTGTTATGAGTGGAAGGGGGGGGNGGAGGAGGTTCTGTTTCCTTTGGGATTTAAGAAAGCTTCCATGTTTTTGAGTCACTTGAAATGACCAGTGCGAGGTGGGGTTGGTAGGGAAATGAAAGTGACGAGTTGATAAAGTGAAAGTATGGGAACACAATACTGGGTCCGGAGTATCTGGACGGAGTATCTTAACTTCATATAATAATAATACAAAAATAATCTTCCCCGGAGATAACGAGGTTTGGCTCTCTGGAAGCCATATATACATACCAGATTTTTGGCTCTTTTGAAACCTTTTGGCTCCCAAGTAACTGACTGGCTTGTTCGGCTCCAACGGATTAATGTCAGAATTGACCGATTTCTTGTACAAAATGTACCTATAATTTGCTTCTCTCAGACAGTAAGGTCTTTCAAGTGATCGGACTTCTTCCATGACTAACCCAATGAACACGAATCAAAGAATAAATCCAAATCTGTATCCATTAACCATCGTATCTTATTTTGCTCTAATGTATCTTGAAGGACTGGTGATCATTATAATACACAAGTACATCCAGTACATAGACAGTTCGTAGTCAATTTCTTGCATTATATCAAATCTCGACCCCAGACATGATTTGGCTTCTTTTTTGGCTCTTTTCACGACAGATTTGGCTCCGGCTTGAAAAAAGTCTGACCTCCCTGCTCTTCCCCCACCGCGGACCTACTCCCTTGCCCGTCGCCCAGTCAGGCAGCTGTGGATGTGATAGAAATCTCACAATTTTACCGTACATATCTCCGCCTTTCACTCTCATCTCACAGTCTCACTGTTCTGTCTGGATCTAGTCTAATGAATAATATTGTCGTCTAGGTTGCAATACTGTGCCTGCTATTTTCTTAGCCAGATGAACACAGATCGATGTAAATATACGCTGTCCGCCATGTTGCCAGTGGAAGACTTGAGTAAGCAGCAGGGCTGCCACGCTGATTTTTTTTTTTTTTGCCATTTCACAAGATGGTAAGATTTCATTATATTTCACTAGATACTCTTTTTAAATCTCTGAAACTATGTCTGATATTTTACATGCGTATTTATATGTATATTAGAATTATTAGACAGCAGATGAATCAGTAGAAATATGAAGTGAACCCCCCCCCCCCCCCAAAAAAAAAAAAAAATGGGGAAAAACACAACTTAAACGTTTCTCACTAAGGGGCATCGCGCAGAGATTGCAAGAGATCAACCTCCATGCACATTAGGATGTTAAAAAAAATCCTAAAGTATGCCACATCAATCAGCTATTATCAATTAGCAGATCAGTTTCATATTAAGTACCTTTTTGAACAGTTTTTAGCCAGTCCTAGTTGTCTCTAGCTTAAGTTGTTGTTTTTGTTGTTGTTGTATTGGTGGTGGTGGTGGTGTTTATTTATTTTAATTTATGTAAATCGACATTCAATATTATCATGTTCCTAAATAGTGAGTCAGAGTGCCAAAATAAATAAATTAAAATAAATTATTTTCTCGCTCTGGTAACTTTTCTGTAGCTGTCAAACAGTGACTGCAACAGCCAGATGTTTTCGCATTTTCGCGCGAATTTAGACAGCATTGGGTACAGGGCCTCAAAGTCAGATTTACGTTATTACTCACTTTAGTCATTTATTGTGCATACGGCCCCAGGTCGATGACTGAATTGACTGACGTAGATGACGATAATGACTCTTAGGTCATTAACTTAGTCACTAATGGCCCTGAATTTCCGAACGACGAGTCGAGCTATTAATGCTTGCGATATGATGAGTGTGGGGAGGGAATATCTTAAGTAATCAAATATTGTCGTTATAAAGGGTATTTATATCAAATTACCCATAGGGCCAAGAGGCTAATTGGCGAAATCCATCAAAGTCGCCCTGATTGAGAGTAGGTTACATTCAGAAGTGGCCCCTCACTGGAGCCAAAATTATGCTAAGGGAATATCAATCGCTCCCTTCTTGCACCCCTCCCATCCCCCAAAACCGACGCCATGGCAAGACTGCCATGAAATATGTGACTGAAGCCTTCTACCCCACCCTCTCATACACCATCTGTTGAGGTACCCTTGTCCTCCCTCTTCTTGTCCTTTCTTTTCATCACATTTTTTCTTCTCCTTCTTTAAGGGATCTGAAGTCTGCGGGGTTGCTTTTTACGACCCAGGAAAATAAAACAATGCTGTCCGTGCTATATTTTTTTAGACTAATATATCCGGAGATTTTCATAACGTAATAATCAGTATTCTCTATGCAGGCACGACATATAGTTGTTAACAACTGATACACACCAGCTATAGAAAGAAATCCCAGCAAGCATTGGCAAGAAGCTCTTCTCAGGTGATCTCGGTTTCTTATGCCAAGGTAAATCATACAATCAAAGAAGAACTTCCTTGCACTCCATAGATTAGCAAAGAAAGCTGTCTTGGTTAGAGCCACACTGCCTTCTAGAGGCCACTCTGTAGTAACCTTCACCACATCTAATGAAACTTCCGCATTCTTTTCTCGCGGACGAAATGATGGTTCTTCGCCACTGGATGCTCAGAGGCATGCTGCTACTGGATATCGCTTTGCCTCACTTCCTCCAGGGTATTTAATACACTTCGAGCTCCCATGTGGTAAAGCTATAGTGACAGGGACTTGCTCACATTAATTGACCGATCCAGATTTGTGTCCGCAATTACCGTAAATCCCAGATATTGATGGGTCTGTCGAGCGCTGAGCAAAAATGGCAGCTAGTCGAATGATTGCCGAATTTTCTACATAGACTAGTAATAAAAGAGATGACTGCTATCCTTGAAAAGTCGGCATTTGGGGTTACAAATAACTTCGGAGGGCTTAGTCGACATTTGGATGTTGGAAAGGCTTTTATGCTGTCCTGTGTCAGTGTGACGGCGGAGTCTTGACTGACACTTTTTCCTTCAGGTTGGACTGAAGTTGCGAGAAATAAGAAAATCACAAACTATAGATCTCAGTGGAGAGAAAGACACAGCAAAAGTCACCAAATGAAATATGGAAGAACAGTGGGAAGAGGGGTGAGGGGAAAGAGGTTAAGAGTCGAAATCTAATAAAGATATGAGTAAACCATAAAATCATGTTTAAAAGAGTGAAGGTGAGCATAGAAGGATAGTGCGACTGTCGAGATCAAGGTTTAGTTGTTGGGATGGGAGGAGGAAATATCTTAGCTGATGAGGGGGATTTCGAAGACGTACAAGGGAAATGGAACCTATTATGCCTACGACTGTAAATAAACAAGTTTCTTTACGGTAATAATAGCATACTGGAGAACGAGGAGGAGATAAAAACTCTACCAGAGAGGCAAAAAATTCTGGATCAAGGCGATTCGTAGTAAACCCTAACCCTGAACCAAGCACAGCTTGGATTTGGATATTTCCTGTACTGTTTGTTCAGATCACTGTATTTTCATCTAAGCTGGCCCCATGTCCTTTTTTCTCTTTCTTACCAGATCTGGTCTTCGTGGCCCATCCAGTGTGCTTCCGGCAATCTTTCTCTTGCACTTACTTGGCCTAGCTTAAAAGGCACCAAAAATTGAGCGTCTTCCGCCTTTGGACATTCAGTGGCATTCTGTCACTGGATATATATTTGTTTTTCCTGGCGTCATCTTCTTCTCCTATTTCATTTGCATGTCCTCGCGGACTTTGTCTCTTTGATAGCCTGTCTGTATGCGTTCCTGTCTAGCGCTAAACGTTCCGCTTGTATGAAGATGGCATTTTATGTTATATTATGCGACAACAATCGAACAAATAGCAGTATTAAGTGTGTGAACCCACAGGATTAATTCGATGTGGCACGACATGCCAAGTTGTAAGTATGGGAACCTGATTTCCCATGTAGAGTTGACGTCAGAATCATGCATTCCATAGAAGACTTCGTGGAATCAACTCTGTCCGATTAATTGTGAAAAAGGTGTGACGTAAAGACACCTCGAGGAAATAAAGTGACGTGACGAGCCTAATTCATCGGATCCAGATCTTAAGGTGACATCCATACTGTTCTTGTAAAGTGCTCTTATTTCTTTACGGGATCGATTATATTTATATCACATGGTACAGCGCTACACAAGTACATATAAAGAACCTTTCCCTCGCTACACAAGTACATATAAAGAACCTTTCCCTCGCTACACAAGTACATATAAAGAACCTTTCCCTTCTGCCCTCATTCGTATTTACAAAAATCTCCAACTCCATGGCGCCTAGGTCCGTGAAAATATATAGAAACGTTTGGGACTAAAGAACTTGAGGGACCTTTTTGAATATTTGATATATCGTGGGCCAGCAACCAAGAATAACATATTATTTAACATTTCAGAAATGGCGGCTTCTACGTACAAAAAGGACATGTGTCTAGAAAAAAAGCTTTTGTGGTTGGTAAAACTAAATCCGAAAACAGGATATACAGTATAACCTTATGATTGAAAACAGGATATATAACCTTATGATTGAAAACTTTCATTTGCCCACACTATTTTTGTGCTGTGCTTTCAGCAGACAATATCTTGCACTGCAGAGACCTCGGTTAAGCTTTTAGTGTAACGGTGCTAGTGACAGTTATGTGTAAAATTTCTTTAGTATATCTTTTTGCATATTAAATACCTTGTCTAATTGTGGTAATCTCCAAACTAAGGGACACCTTTCTGTCAACATAAACGGTCGTTTCCAAATAAGTATGATCACTGTTGTTGTTGTTGTTGTTGTTGTTGTTGTTGTTGTTGTTGTTGTTGTTGTTGTTGCATCAAAACGCCAGATTGTCAGTGTTTTGCTTTAATTCTGATGATCACTTGGATGGAAAAACTGTCGTAGTTATTAGGGAACCCGGAAGATCTGCTGTGTTGTTGTTTTTTTTTAGTAATAAACCAAACTTGGGAAAATAAACTGCCTCACATTAGAATGATCCGAGAAAGGGCATGGACAGTGATGCGTCCAAACAACGTCTGTCCTTTAACTGATTGTCTGACACCACAACCGAACCAGCAAAAACCAGGAAGCCAGAAAGAAGAAGAAGAAGAACGGGAGGTATCTCATTTTATGTCACTTTATCACTTACACGAACTCAGCTGGTTTAAAATAACCTTGTTGATTCTTTAGATCTTTAACTTCTCCCACAAAATACCTTCTTTTTTTTCCCCAGATATGAATGCAAATAATATCTCCCCTTTTCGCCCTAGCCCTGCCTGCATGTCTGATTTCTCCACTCGCCTTTGTATCCCCTACAGTCTCCTGCGCACCCACCGGTTCCCCTGCCTTATCTTTTATTTTGTCGACATTCTTCTGACTGTACATATCAAAGTGTCTTTCTTTTATGTGCAGTGTTTGAAACGATTTTAATTTTGAACTCTCACGTAGAGAAGGAGGAAGGGAATGAAAAGAAAGAAAGATC
>JAWQUT010000002.1:69106-102193 GCA_033807755.1 Ellobium chinense | reverse complement strand
TAAGGTTTGTGACACCTATTAGAAGGGCAAATCACTCATTGTGTACAACCCAATTAATCCGCTAATATATAAAATCCCTCTTCTTTTTTGGGGCCCTGCCAGACAGTGTTAGGGTGTAGAAATATGTAAAATGACCTGTGATCTAAGTAAAGCATCCAATTTGCAAGTGTCAGGTACAATTTGAGTCTTCTAGATAAAAAAAAAAACAAAATGTGTAGGCCTATGTATTCGCACGCGGTCAAAACCAGCCAAATGAAAAATTGGGGACCAAATCAGAATTTGAGGTGATCTTTTTCGAAAGACATTTGTGAAAAATTTTGGGCGTTGACCCCCCTTTNCCCCCCCCCCACACACACACACACACTTTCTTTTCTTCCCTTTAAAAGATCGGGCAAAAGAAGTACTTTAACCTCCATGGAAGAAATTTCCCCAAATCACAGTGGTATGTGTAGAATAACACAAAATGTTAATAGGGCCATTGAAGAAAAAACAATGGGTGTCAAAGACCATAAACGTGGCCGGTCCAGTGCGAAGACCGACGATATAGAAATTGTGGCAAGTTGAAATGGAGAAAAAACTGATTAAGAGGCAGAAACACACAGACAGGCAGAGAAAGAGAGAGGGAGGAGGAAAAAAATAGAGACAACCCTCTCAATTCCCCCTATTCTCCTCCATTCCCCACGCCTTATGTCTCCGTCCGCGACATTCGCTCCTAAACCCCCGTTGATTTTTTGCAGTTCATTGAAAAGCTTGTCGCGAGCTCAAAGCAAGGCGTAAAATCGCTTTAAATCTATTACAGGCTCACAATTTCCAATTTTTATTCCTTTTCTGATGCTTAAGAGCTCTTAAACTGATCGGCTAGATCTGTCATATGTGATATCTATCTCGCCGCTGCTGTGCTTGCCCGGTGCAGTGGCATCGCTCTGTCATTCGTGATGTCTATCACGGCGAGCTTGCGTTGGGCAGTGGCGTATCTCTGTCATATTATTGAATATGATATCTATCGCTCTTCTGTGAAATACATCATGGTGTTTTCTGTAGCTACCGCCAGCGCGCAAAAGTTAGACAGCAATGCGCAGTTGGCCCTAGAGTGCAATGAAATGTGCACATTATAAGAATAGAAAACAAGCTTTAAGACAGCCATTCAGATTTCTGTGCCATATCAGTTATTCAGCATGGAATCTATTAGATATAGTAAAGAGTCAATGCAAGAGAGAAGACTCCTCCAAGCTTATAACAGAAGTAGACACGAATTACAATAGCTTATGTTAAGCCAAGTCTATCTCTCAGGCTATGTTTAGAGACACAAACTTTTTAACAGTTACTCCATAAGTAACAAGTGGCTTATGAAGTTTGGTAATCCCTACAAAAATGGCCACGTCTCGCCATTCTTCTGGCTCACAGGACTGTTTAACAGTCAACACTGATTAATTGCTACGCCTCGGAAACATGGAAAATCCGTTTAAACGAATTGGAATTAAGCGGATTCGACTGTATGTTCTGATGAACACTGCATTCTGGACCAGGAGACCCCAGCATCCAATATAAATTTTTGAACATTTTTAGATTATTATTATTTTTTATGTTTTTCTTGCTATGTCACCTTCTGGTTTGATAAAAACATTTTGCTTTTGATTTTATTTAAGGTTCGATTCTGACAGAAATGGAATGATGATTACAGAACAAGTTCCCTTCCATTTTTATTTCTTTAACTTTGCTCTGACACGAAATTCATTCTGTGCACTTTTTTTTATATTTTGTTTTGTTTTGTTTTGTTTTTAATCTCAGTCTAATCAAGTTCATCTCGTTCACTGCCTGTAGGCCATTTCAGTGTTTGGCGGCAATCTCTTATGCTGCGGTTTATTAAATTTTGGCAGAGGCGGCATCCCCCGGCACATTGATTCATCAACAGATCTAGGAGTTCTCCGTAGCGGAAGGAAGAAGAAAGCATCCTGGCTCCTTTTTCGAAACTTTTTTTTGTAGAAATAATTACTAGAGAACAGGAGTTCACTGAACGCTTGCTGTGATGTGATGCGCGGTCTTGCTTCTGTGGATGAGTCGGAGAGGGCACTACTACCTCCAAGATCCGCCACAGCAGTGGCTGTGGTAGATCGTGGTAAAGGGACAGAGGAGGAGAACGTGTTCCCTACATCAAGTGTCTATGGCTTTCCCGCTTCCCCTCCCCTCCCAACACCTCTTCTATCTAAGCCCCAGGTGCCGTCCCTGGCTAGTGTTTAATCAAATTATATAAACTGGTGGTTGTGAAATAGCCAATGCAATGTTCACATAAACGGCGGTACACAAAGGTATTAGTCTAAAGGCAGACGCATACAGTTTTTTTCTAGAGATTTTCAGAAGCGTTCATATTTTTTAAAAGCCGTTCTTCTTGATTTGTCTTTTTGTTACGTTTNGAAATTCATTCTGTGCACTTTTTTTTATATTTTGTTTTGTTTTGTTTTGTTTTTAATCTCAGTCTAATCAAGTTCATCTCGTTCACTGCCTGTAGGCCATTTCAGTGTTTGGCGGCAATCTCTTATGCTGCGGTTTATTAAATTTTGGCAGAGGCGGCATCCCCCGGCACATTGATTCATCAACAGATCTAGGAGTTCTCCGTAGCGGAAGGAAGAAGAAAGCATCCTGGCTCCTTTTTCGAAACTTTTTTTTGTAGAAATAATTACTAGAGAACAGGAGTTCACTGAACGCTTGCTGTGATGTGATGCGCGGTCTTGCTTCTGTGGATGAGTCGGAGAGGGCACTACCACCTCCTAGATCCGCCACGGCAGTGGCTGTGGTAGATCGTGGTAAAGGGGCAGAGGAAGAGAACGTGTTCCCTTCATCAAGTGTCTATGGCTTTCCCCCTTCCCCTTCCCCTCCCCTCCCAACACCTCTTCTATCTAAGCCCAAGGTGCCTTCCCTGGCTAGTGTTTAATCAAATTATATAAACTGGTGGTCGTGAATTAGCCAATGCAACGTTTACATAAACGGCGGTACACAAAGGTATTAGTCTAAAGGCAGACGCTTACAGTTTTTCTCTAGAGATTTTCAGAAGCGTTCATATTTTTTAAAAGCCGTTCTTCTTGATTTGTCTTTTTTGACGTTTCAGTTGGGAAATTTCTTCCGCCACTTTTTATTCTTGAACACCATAGACAGTGTGTCCAGCAAGAGTGCTTATGGGGAAAAATGCAAGACAAAATTGTCAGTTTTTGGAGATTTTGGTGAAACTTTCAGAAAAGGTCTGATGCCTTTCTATTATAACTGGTCTACGCCTGAGGTTTGATTTATGACTATTTTTACTGATTTTAAAGTGCATGAATATGTGAACTGCGGTTTGGTCAAGATCCCATTTAGAGTACGGGGGGAGGGAGGTGGCACATAGTATTACTGTGGGTCTTGTTTTTATTCTTTTTCATGACTAAAATGACTAAAAAGTGCAAAGAAATAGTCTATCCATAATCTTTTCTGTATTATTCACAAGTCTTCTCTTATTCTGACTTCATAAAGTGAAAAGATTTGCTTGTATGGAGATATAATACACATGCATACTGTGGGTAACAGATAAGCGCTTCGGAGCGCAAGTAAGAGCCGCATCTCCATTCTCTGGTACAGGTTCCTACTGTCAAAGGAGATGCGCAAAGCACTTGGTTGTCAAGCCAATACGAGTAGTCGAGTTGGTTGGGTTAGTAACTTATCTTCCACTTCGAGCAGTCGATTCTTTATTGTAATCTAACAATGTTATTGCTGTTTCTACACGTACCTCATGTTACAAACATTTTCCACTTGCATTTAAAGAGCTTTGGACTGTCACATCATCGTTGATTTTGGCCTCATTAAAATTGTTTTTCATGATGCTAACATTTTTTTTTTGTTTTGTTTTGAAGTAGAGCTTTACGTGATCAAAGATCTAAGTCAACATGATAATGTAATAAGTATCATTTAGCATAATCTACATCAATATTCATCAAACTAATACATTACAATACTAGCACCCAGTCTTATCATGACACCAGACAGAAGGGCTAAAGGTCAAGCGGCCCCTGAATCGGAAAAGTAAAATGTCATAATATAATATTTTTTTTTTTAAACATATAACTTGTTCTCTTTGGCTCTATGCGTGGGTCATAAGGGGTTATATTTCTATAAACTATAGTTATGCATTCTTCAATGTTTATACTGATAACTGATTTTCCTTTAGAATTTCAAGCCAGTCTTCACGACGATATCAGAACTCGTGTGTGAGTTCAAGTATGTAAGATTGGAAACATATTTATGATAAATTTCGTCTCTTCATGCTAATTTTTATAAAACAAGAAATCAAACATTTATTTTTATTATGTGGGATCCCATTTTTGCCAAATCTCACTTCTGTCGAATACGACTTTATACGCCGACACTGAATGAAATGCAAGAAGCTTGTAAAGGGCCAATGACAACTGTAGACAGACGAGCACTGGGAGTCAACCGCGTGCAGGGGAGATAATTCATGCCAAAAAACTAGGGGTGAACATTTACCAAATGAGATTATCGGCCAAGGACATGAGGAAACATCTAATGGAGAGAATTAGAGAAACATGCCTAATGGACACGCTAATCCTTATTAAAATTTAATCCCTTTGCGAATTTGATTCTTTTGCACCGGCGCTGATGTTCGCTATAATGCTATGAAAAAAAGCAAGGACAAAGCCAGGATCTAATTTGTACAATATTGACTCGACGAACCAGAGATGGCCGGACATCCTGGCTGAGATGGGCAATCTCCGTATAGTGCAGCCGCTTCATGAAATTCTAGACAAAGCCAAAGAATATAGTTTCAGGTTTCAAGTCTATTTGAAATGTGGGCCCTCAGCCAGACAGTTGACATGACATGACATGAAGTACAATATTATCCAAGGTTAAGTAGGAAAGACAGGAAAATAGCAAAATGAAGACAAAAAGAAAGAAGTGACAAGAGAGGCTGATAGCTCCAACAGGGGAATAAGGCCTTAAGAGACATTGAACAAAAGCCAGCCTGTATGAACTACCAATGGTGAGTGAGGGAAAGACCGATAGGCTGGTAGCTTTGAGTCAGTCAGAAATGAACAAAAGAAGGTAGAAATGGATGCCAAAATGATCTACACGAATTTTTTTGTTGTTTTTTTTTAATGCGTGTGTGTTGGGGGGAGGGTGTTGGGTTGGGAGATGAATGCGCACATTCTGGAAAAGGGAAAAAAGGCGCGAAAAGGAATTTATATTAAACAAGTAAGTACGAGATCGCACTCATTCGTCTTCTCACTATACAGTCATGAAAGCAAATAAATACCATTATCTTGAAATTCGAGGTCACAGAAAATGCACACCTTAGGACGAAGCATATGCAACTTTGGGAATTTCCGAATGGCTACTAAATGGCTGACACAGCAGTGTGATCAGATTGCTTCCTTCCAACCCATAGTAAAGCATTTCTTTCCTTCCCCCATTTTCAAACTAGAAACCTCTCATCTGCAAATTGTGTCGGAGCAATTCGAGCAAAGGGGAAAATTTTTGAGTCGTTTGACCTTGGCCGGAATTGGCGTGAGAGAAACGAAGAAAGCAGAAAGTAAGAAAGAGGAATAGAGAGAGAGAGAGAGAGAGAAAGAGAAAAAGGAGGGAGAAAGAGAGAGAGGGAGAGAGAGAGAGAGAAAGAGGTGAAATAAACGCCTTCCTTCAAGTGGTCAGCCATTGAGATGAAGCGTTTTTCTAATTCGATGGAATGAGGCCGTATCAATCTCGTGTCTCCCGAGCGTTAGACAAAAATGGACCAATGGCGTGCTTCCATCTCCAAAATAATTTGTAGGGATGTTGGCTCATCAATCACACGTGACCTCGCTTCAACTTTAGTGAGGGCTCTTGACCAACTCGATCCTCTTCCTTCACTTAGAATGTACTCGTTGGTTTAAAGAGAGAAGTTGTTTACGTCCATTCCTTCAACACTCCAAATCGCCCTAAGTTCCCTTCCCCTTGGTCGGCGCTGGTTTAGCCTAGGCCTAACCTTTTCATTAAGCCAACGACGGTGATAAATGACTTCATTGTGCCAGTTTCTTCTCGACAAGTCATAGAAAATAAACACAACTTTTATTCATTAGAAGTGACTATACCTTAATTTTCTTTGTTTGCCAACAGTATTTCCACTGTAATGATTTGTGTTTCTCCTAAACAAGAGGTCTGAGACATCGTTTATATATGTACATACTAACACAGAAAAATGCGCATGATCTGAAACATGCATTTTATTGGACATGAAACCCCTAACCAATTAATTTGGAAACTGACACGATGATCTTGTGTATCTGGGAAGAAAGTCCATTTGGAAATAAGGATAGTCTGATAGTCTGATAGTAAAAGCTATGCACTTGACGATTTGGTCTTTTCCTTTGTTTTGTTTTGTTTTGTTTTGTTTTGATCTGATTTGCTTTTATAAGTAAATTTTAAGTAATTGACAATGGAACAATCTAGTTCTGTCAGGGACTTTCGTTAGACTGTAACGGAAGGTCCTGGTTCTTGGAAATGTAGAAGTTTAAGAAGGAATAACCTCGTAAAAACCCGAGGCAGGTGAAAGTGTCTCTCCCCTAGCGCCATGAGCTTGGTTCATCAAGAATTAGCTTGACATTCTTGGAATTTTTAGTAGTTCATCAGCGAGCAGCCTGTCTCTATGTGGTAGTTCATGAGGGAATAGCTTTCTCACTCTGAACTTTTGGTAGTTCATCACTGAACAGTTTGGGGCCTTTTGAAACCTTCGGTAGTTCAGCATCGAATAGTCTGGTTTTCTTGGGAATCTTTGGTAGTCATCAACGGACAGCTTTCTTCTCTTTGGAACATTCGATAGCACGTAACTGAAAAGTGAAGGGCTCAGTTATGTATGGAACCTGTGCCATTTATCATCGAATAGCTTACCTCACTGATTAGCGTGGTTTTCTTGGGAACCTTTAGTAGTTCGTAGCAAATAGCTTGGTCCACTGCGGAACCTTTGGTAGTTCGTCGTACAATGGCTTAGTTTTCTTGGGAAACTTTGGTAGTCGTCACTGAATAATTTTGTTCTCTTTGGAACCTTCTGCAGTACATTGATTAGTTAATGTGAACAGCTTAACTCTCTTCGGGACTTAAGCAGGTCACCATTGAGTAATTTAGTTCTCTTGGGAACCTTTGGGAGTTCATAATAAAAAGCTTGGTGCTCTACGGAACCTTATGTAGTTCGTCGTCGAATAGCTTAGTTGTTTATGAAGCCTTTGGTAATCCATAATCGGTAAATTTAGTTCTCTTTGGAACTTGATAGCTTCTTATCAAATAGCTTTGTCATTATTTTGATAGTTCGCCATCGAATAGCTTAGTTTCCCTGTTAACTCCTCAGATTTCAAAATCGTTGAAAGTGATACTGTGGATATTGCCTGGGCACAGTTGGACTCTGGTATCATGGACCAAGTTTCTAAATGTGTGTGTTAACAGAAGTTTTGTGTTACCAAGACTGCTTTTTGTAAGAGACAAAGCCAGTGGGACTGTTGAATGGGAATGTGATAACTAAGGAGGGGATTATGTTCAGCAATGGCTGTTTTAGCAGAGTTTCACTGTAATTTACATTGTGTTTACTCTCGTCTCCAGGGCTGCCCATCTTCCCCGTGATTGCATATCTCATCGCACGTGCAGTGGATACAGCCAATGACGTCATGTGAGTCACTTTTTTGTGCTCATTAATGTTTTTTTTGTGTGTGTCCAAACATCCGAGTGAACAAAAAAAAAATGGTACGTCTTTGTGATATATTAGGCTGCTTGTTTTACTCTTGTAAGTTTAGCCGGGATTGTGAAAGTTTGCTCAGTATACGCCTCTCGTGAAAGTGCCTGTCTGTCTGTCTGTCTGTCTGTCTGTCTGTCTGTCTGTCTGTCTGTCTGTCTGTCTCTGCCTGAATAAATGCCTGTTTCTTGTCTGTCTGTCTGTCTGGCTGTATGTCTCTCTGCCTGAATGCCTGTTTCTTGTCTGTCTGTCTATCTGTTTGTATGTCTGTCTGCCTGAATGCCTGTTTCTTGTCTGTCTGTCTGTCTGTCTGTCTGTCTGTCTGTCTGTCTGTCTGTCTGTTAAATTTATAGTAGATTTCATTTCTATCTGTGTCTGTTGTGTCTGGCTGCTTGATCTCACACCAAACAGTTTAATACTGTCAACACTGAGTACATTATTCCCCAGTCACTCTCAGTTTTTGTATTAGCAATGTGTACATCATCAGAAAACAAACTAATCTGTAAACGAATGAAGCGAATACGCAAAGAAGGATCGAAAGAGTTTACATACTGTAAATCTTTTTGAAAAACGTGAATATTGTTTGTTGCTAATCTTATTTTTAAAAAAAAAACTTTCGCGAGTGCGTTTACAAAGTAATCAATGATGCCCGTTTTTCTTTTTCTATTCTAACTTCAAACGAATCTCATGTGTCCTCTCTAGGTGCTGGTTTCATCCAACTTGGACGATCTGGATCCTAAGTGCACCCATTGTTTTATCTTTGGTGGTAAGTTCCTTCTCTCAAATCATGGTACCTTTGTACTTATACCAATAAGAATATTATTGATGTCGACGATGGTACTGATAATGATGAATCCAATGATGTTAAAATATTTCTGATTGCTCTAAGCTTCAAGTTATTTCTGTTGTTTGTGTCTTGGGGCTTTTTAGTTGTTGTTTTTTTTTTAAAGTTTCCTGCGATGCATACTCTCCTATTATGTGTTATAATATAGGGTAGCCTGTAATTCTTTTATATTCGAATATACTATTGACAAATCAAGTTCCATTAAATCAGAATAAAACTGTACTGAAATATGTACAGTATAATGCTTCAAGTAGAGTGTCTATACGTACCGCAAATAAATCTGATGATGATGATGATGATGATGATATGATGATGATGATGATGATGATGATGATGATGATGATATGATGAATGCGAAGAGAGCTTGGGATTGTGAGGAAAGAGGTAGCGAGTACAATAAATTGATGAAAACTGGTTAGATTCTACTTGGCTTGCGGCAATGAAAGCTAATGTCCTTTAAACAATATAAAATGCATGTAAATTGGCCAAGGCGCGACACTTCATGTGAGATGCGAAGGTTTAGAGTTGATCACTATGGCCTGTTGGGGTGATAAATGCGATGTCGCGTTAGCGGGAACAAGACCTAATACGCCATGATATTACGGTACAGTTGTTTTTTTCCTTGATCATTCTTTCTTTCAGATTAATTTCATCTTACTTCTCAACATCCTCCGAATTCTCTTGTCCAAAATCCGGGCATTCAACACAGCCGAGCACAACCAGAACAGGTAAATTTGCCTATTAGACTTAATGAGTTCTCTGTGTATTAGATTCGAAGCCCCAGTGAAATGCAATCAAACTTCGGTAATTGTATGTCCTTTTTGCATGGACAAAGTATATCAATGTTATAAAGGGCAAGATGCCATACGTATTAAATTACTACTTAATACCGAGGCCTAATATCAAGGTTCAGCAGTAGAGGCATCTGCATGCAAGATGCCTAACGGAGCAACATGAGTTACTCTTTAGAAAGTGATTACAGTAAAATCCTCATAACATGCTCGCTTGTTAAACTGACCTCCTGAGCGTGTATAATCCCTTCGCCACTTATGACGTACAATACACCCTTACCTTTCGCTACAGAGAGCTCTTAACGCTACTGTGCGTCCAGCAATTAACATTTGTATCCATCGTACCTGCACGTATAATGAGTTATTCTAATATATAGGCCTGATGACTCATAGTTATTTGGTGATATCAGCACATGGAATTGGACTGTGCTTGTTTGGTCCCTGCAATCTGACGAAATGGCAAGCCAATTCCCTTCCTTAGCAAAGGAGCTATCAGTCTCAAAGCAAGACAGGTCGGGTGTGACTAATGCGGAAGAGACAGGAAATAATGTATTCATTAGCGAGTCGTGTTTGCTACATTTATATCTTTGGCTCATTCATTCTGACCACATCCTCCTTCAACACAAAGTCTTTGAAAAGATGTTCCACTAACAGGCAGAACACTGACAATCCCGATAGATTACGTAGATGATTGCGGCCATATTACCGAGCTTTCTCTTCCGGTGATCCCAAAGACATCACATTTCTAACAAACCCTTTAGTAAGTGAGCACCCTTCCTCACTGTAGCTCGAGCCAACCAACTAAAAAAAAATTACCACTGATACCTCCTTTGCTAAGGATGGGGCGTGGCTTGCCTTTTCGGCAAATTGTAGGGATCCAGCAAACGAAGCCCAGTTTAAGAAAGTTAAGAATGTAATTTTTTTTTTCTCCAAGATATTAAAATCGGCTCATGATATTATGATATTAATGCACTCGTCTTATATAATGATACTGAGGCACCACATACCATCGTGTTTTCTTTGACAGGCGAGCAGTGAAAGCCACGCTGATCCTGGTTCCCTTGCTAGGTCTGCAGAACTTGCTCACTCTGGTCAAGCCACCACTGGACAAGAAGGGAATGTACGCCTGGGACATGGCCAACGCCATCCTCATCTCCTACCAGGTTACGTTGCTGAAATTTGGTCACATCATTTTGAGGATTATGTCGTGCATAAGTTTCCCGGAATGATAAAACATTCTGTGCTGTTAGAACCAGATGTGGAGCTATTACGTCACTTACCTCCCCCCTCCCCTACCCCACCAGCAAGACCATTTCTTGGGAGCCATCACACATTATTATCTTCTGTTCTCTTCATTTTTTGCTTTATCCTTCATTCTCTTTGGAGTCCCCTGACTCAAGCCTTGTCTTACGTTAGACAAAACCATTGTCGTCTGAAGTGGCACATTACTTTTACGCCACTGTTCAAGACGATAGTTGCTGTTTTTTTCACGAGCGTGTCACAATTTGCTGTGTTGTGTTGTTTCCAGATCTCGTGGGTTCAGGCCCTTACTATTCCTGTATGACCACAAATCTTGTTGCCGCCGTCGATAATGATGGCGTCCTCCGTCTACACATCAACCGCTGCCTGTCATATAGGGCATTCTCTCATAAGCAAGCTATACTGGGGCGATCTGCAGTGCAGAAAATCATGTGGAATTTGTGTTTCTCCCATATCCCAAATGCAACAAGGACTATTTTCTTAGCGATGTTGTTCTGAAGTTGAAACACGCACGTTCCAGTGTCAGCAGATAACAAAATTGCTATATTAAATATAAATTTGGTTCGGTCTTCATTCAGATTTGAAAGGGACAAACAGAATCTCAGCTTAGCCAAAAGGATTACAAGGATTTCTTCAAAGGCTCTCCATTTTGCAATCGTTCGCGCACGCTTGAAAATGCATCGCGTCTCGCCATCAAAAAACGTCCATTGAATCCCTTTCCGACGGTGTTCGATTCTGTCTCCAGTGCTTATCATATATATTGTTGTGGTGACATACAAGACAACCTCAAGTCGAAACGCGACAGCAGTGTATTTCGGAACAACTCTAAAGACATACAACCAAAGATTACATCACTATAAGACCACATACTGTAATTACGTCGCCTGCCTGCAAATTTGCATGAATTCTGATGGCATTTCATTAGGATCACGCTACACTCACCGTATGACACCTTCTGGGGATATAAAAATGTGGCTGAAATTTTAACATTCCCCTACACTGACTTTCATGTCTACATTAAGATTTCCGTCGCTTTCGGCAAGCCACCGACAGAAATTTTCAGTGATCTTTCGGCAGTTCAATCAACCATTTTGCCATCACATGCAACAGGTGATGGTGGGCGGGTTAAATTTTTTTTTGGGGGGGTATATTTTTTTTGGCAGACATTTTTGAACCGAGAGGCACGAACACGCCTCGCTCAGTTCGAATGCCAGGAAACATTGATCTGGTAAAACAGAAGTTATCGATAAAAATGCTCGCTGTATCAAAGCTAAAATTGTAGACAAATTTCATTGACAAACGTATCCTGATACCTCATATTTTGACAGCGGAAAATAAAGGGAATTGTGTAGCATAATGCAGCATAGCTTGTTTAAAATACACAAACATTTGTGACCAAAAGTGGCTTGCAAAAACCGTTTCTTGTGAACCCACCAGCGAAGCAAAGCATGGCTGAAAAAGGTAGACAACTGTCTTGAAACTGTACATTTCAGCAAGTCAGCAAAGAAAAACAGGTCTTATTGATTGCACCATGTTTTGCAACAGCCAACGCACAGTCCTTCAAAAACTTTCTAAAGAGAAGAAGACATTTTCTAAGATATTCTGATTCACTGAGATCTCTCAACATTATTGCACGACCGGCCAATGAATAGGCATGCCTGCCATCAAAATTGTTTATGATGACACAAGTACTCACTAGCAAGCCTTGAAAGACTATCTACAATGCCAAAGGGCAATGGGCATGTCTTCAACACCCACCCTATACCCCAGACTTTGGTGGGTTTTTTTTTTTATTTCCTCATTTGAAGGAAGAAGTGACAGAATGACATTTTGACTTCTGAAAGGCACTTGGATGTGTTGTGTTTCAGTGTCTTTTACTAATCCCAAAGATGGAATTTAAAATGGCATTTTCGAAGTAGATAAAGTGACTTAAAAAGTGTGTAGCTATAGGTGACGAGTACTTTGAATAACCAAAATCTTTAAAAGTTTGCATTGAAGGATTTAAATAAAAACAGAAGAAGTACTGTACATATGGGTTGCCTCATTTGGGTTAACGTTCCCTCGTACTGACCTGTTGAATGACCGGTCGACCATTTGTTTTAGAGTTTCTTGTAATTTACTTTTACTGACAGCAGATCAGCTGAATGACCGGCCAACCACTCGACTGAGAGTTAAATACAGTGACTTACTGAAAAGCTAAATGACGGTTGAGATAATACATACTGATCAATCCTGAATGACTGATCAACGATTTAGGTGAGAGTTTGGTATAATGCCTTACAGATTAATTGAATGATCGGCTGACCATTAGGCTGAGAGTTGATTACTCGGTTGAGATAATAGTAAAGTTGATCACTCGATAGAATAGCTGACTTACTGACCAACTCAATGACCCACCGACAACTTAAATTACTAATTCATCAATAAAATTACCCAAAGCAATCATTACCAACGTTTATTAACTAAACTTACTTCTTTCGGTTTCACAGGGTGCTGTGGTGGCGTTGATATTCTGTTTCTTTAATGGAGAGGTAATCTTAGCCTGGAAGTCTACCCAGCGGTGTATCCTCTGTGCTGGCGTAGAACGTCGTATCCCACAGACATGAGGTTTGGAGAACAGATTGCATGCAACAGCTTAACATGAAGGAATCTTATTCCTCATGAAATGATCAGGACTTCAGTTGTTTTTTGTTTCAAAATCACTTGCATGAAACAGACAGGCTAATATTCTTATAATCGCTTTCAAATCTGAACAAAATAAAAATGCATATGACCTTATTTGTGGAATACGACTTTTTACGTCAACACAGATGCCGCCTCTCCTTGAGTTTGCATAAGTATTGTTGTTGTTGTTGTTTTTTTAGACATTCAAGTACATGTTCAATGTGGCTCAAATATGGTCCATGTAAGTTTTAACGACCAAAATGTGGAATGAGGTGTTTTATGTAAGGGACATAACTGGTAAAATACTGAATTGCTTTCTAAAGGGATATAACTGTCGGAGGGCCAGGTGATATAAGGGACGTAACTGGTAAAATAATAACACTAAATGGATGCAACTATCCCAAGTCTAGCTAACTACAGAGGCGCTTTTCCAGAAACCAGTTACCGTCACTATCCTTTCATTTTTGCCGTAGTGTGAGGGAGGTGTGGGAATGCAGATGGTAATTTTGCCGAAAGTGAAGGCATCGCCTATGTTGTGGGGTGGACAAGGTCCCTAAAATGAATGGCTTTTGTTTTAAAGCAAATGACTCTATTCATGCGTGCAAAATCTTTTCATTCCCCATTCATTGTTCAAAGAAAAAAAAACATTCCTGGATATCCTCTGCTCGTCCTCTTGCAGGTTCTGACAGTCTTGAAGAGAAGATGGGGCCAGCTGCGTAACAATTATGATTCAACTTTCATGGGCCGACCATCTGCCAACTACAGCACTACAATGGCCATGACCTTGGCGGATGACACCTCTACCGCTGGCACCATCTTCAAGAACGGCAGCAGCAAAATGGCGAGAACGTCCTCAAAGAATGCTAAGGTGAGACGCAGTGCTGTCAAGGGATCACACAGTGATCAACTTGTGCGCGTGACCCAAACCGAGAAGTAATGCTTAGTATGCTCCATTGCCTCAGCAGTATGCAATTTTTTTAAATATTTTTTTTTTTCAAAATGCAAGTGCAGCAAGTAAAAGGTTTGTTGTCAGTTCCTTCTGGATGGAAGTCATAAATTAAAAATTTCCGGTAACACTCTTTTAGCGCATCATTTGGCTAAGCTGGCCATTTGACTAGCTTCATCGATAGTGCTGTCATGCCACTAGTCTTGCTCTTGCCTTGTTCAAGAACAACGGCTTATGCGGTCAGTAGATAATGCAGTCAGAGTGTACTTTATCCAAAAGGTGACTGTGGCCTTTAATTTTATGGGGGCCCAAATGATCATGTACGTTATTCTGCTGCACTTCCCACTTTCACTATTCTCATATATTTTCGTCTCATGCTCTCCAATTTTCCTTTAGGACTCCACGGAACTTCAGCTCATGATGCCTGCAGGGAAGGGCGAGAAGGAGGTCAGCTTTAAGACATAGCTCACTGCTGAAAAGCCAGCCCTGATGATGTCCTTGACATGCTATGACACTTTGCGAAATCTTACAAATCTTACGACAAAGCTGACATTATCTTCGTGGCTACATACGCCACGTTGAGAGAAGAGATTTTTGGGTCCTCCATTGGGTAACCAGTCATCGTTTCTTCATTCTTACTCGGATGTCCTTCTTGTAAGGCATAGATTCAGTATCGAGGGAACTTATGTACTTGCTAAGAATGACACTTACACAGTTTTGGAATAGTCCGGTAACAGTCAGGCTATCATATTATCTTTTCGTGCGTGAAAAGTGTAATAGTGAAACTCTTGTGTGAGAAACGAGAATTATTAGTGCAGTGCAGTCTGCATTTTGTAGCACAAATTGTATGTGAAAGTGAGGGCAATGGCAAAATCAGAATGATTAGAAGAATTGCAATGTTTCCTCCCAGCAAGTTATTTATAGCGCAGATCACGTACACTGTACATTAACATTAACCTATCATTTCCTAATCCAATCCTTTCTGACTATATGACTCTATATACCAGCTACTAGATGCACAGACCACACAAATTATGTACTAAACCATGTGATTTGCACCATGGTTAGACATAATAAATTCTGGGGCACGGTAGTGCTGTACTTTTTTACGTCGTTGGAAACCCTGCACCTTTATTAAAGGCCATACTTCTAATTCCTTTTGAAGAATACAAAAACAAAAAAAAAAAGATCTAAATTAGCAGTTTTCAAAGTAAAATTGGCCGCGGTCAGGTAACACTGCCAAATCTCTGTAATGGTTTCACTAACTGTAGTCTATATTGTTGATCAGAACGCTGTATTATTGCTTGTTTATATATTTACCTCGCCAATGCTAAAATATGTTCTTTGAAAATGAGAACTGGAATTCTAGGCCAGATGTCTTGTTTACTGACATTTCCCAAGCTCAATTTATGATGTCACTACAGCAGCTTGCCGACACTCGCCTGCTGTAGTAGGATCTCACATCCTGGCAAGAAAATGTTGGTAAACAAGAAATCAGGCCAAGGATTCCGCATTTCTCAACCTTGGCTCATAATCTGACCAGAAAATTAAACTTCTTGTAAAAACATGTGCATTTTCCCTTACCATTCCATTTGTTGCTGTAGTGCGGTCACAAATCGAGCTCAAGAAATACAGTGTATTCCTGAACAAGAAATCAGTCCAGGGATTCCCAGTATTCCATAAATGGTTTTGTAGTTTTATCAGGAGATTTAAACTTCTTGAAAAAAGTGGATGTTTTCATACCAGCTCATTTGCCCTCCATGTTCCAACTTCAATTACCAGTCAGGTGTAGGTGACCAAGGATGTTACAGCCGTGAGGCTTCCTATCAGTCTGTAGCCTGAGTGCAGAATCCTTAAACTTAAACGAGCCCACAGTAATCTTAGCAATTATTGGGGTTTTGCAATGGAGGCAACTTGATCCACTATTCCACGGTTTGGGATTTTAAACATTTTTTTGTTGTTCAAGGTATAGAAGTTTTGCACAACATTCTCAATATTATGCCAGTCCCATTCAAACATACTTGTCAGTGTATAGGCGTAAGTTTGTAAGCTATATCATGAAAGGTCTGGTTGTAACGGAAACTCCATTGTATCGGGCATGGTCTCGAACTCTGTTTTCATCTCCTCTTTGAGTGTCAGTAACGGGACTGGATGAGCAAAAGTCCAGCTGTTATAGCATAACTGCCTCTCACTCGTAAGAGTTTCTGCAGATAACATGGTTTGGTAGCTGATGCATGGGTGAAATCGCCCCGTCCTTACAGGATGACCACCAGGAGTTATCAGTAGTTACCACCTAATACATCAGGAGTAGACAGTCTTAGCATGTAGGTCATCAACAAGATATCTGCATGGCGGTTTGCATGAATACAGTACAGGTTACTTTTCTTCTCTCTTTTTGCCCAATTCGGGAACAACAGGGCACGGTTATAACAGTAGAATCCTGAGAGTCCTTACCGTCCCGTTATTACTAAGTTTCTCTGTATATTGCTGTATGACCTAACACATGTGCGCATGACGGACTGAGAACATGGTGTGAGACTGGCAGTCCGAGTGACTGACTGAGCGCATATGATTGCTGTGAATTTTGGTTTGTATTTCTTTTGTTGTCCATAATTCTGAATGGCAGAAAGGCATACAAATCAGCTCCGCTTAATCGCAACTTCTCGGGAGAATGGGAGAAAATTGCGATTAAAAAGGAGTTGCAATTACCCATACACTTTTATGTAGGAATATAACACTTCATGATGATGTGAAAACTGTTGCGATTAAGTGACATTGTGATTATGTAGATTGAGATTAACCGGAGTCGACTGAATTGATTATTAAGATTTCTTGTTGACCCATAAAGTCATATTCCATAACCTAGATCACATTATGCAAATTTTGCTTTCATTTCGCTCATAATTTTAGGGCGAGTCGGATAACAGTACAGTAGTTTCCTATTAACGTCCCGTCCCTTATAATTAAGATCCTTCTCTATCTTGAAAGGATTATTTTTGTTCTCTATAAATAACCCTGTAACATTCTGGTAGCCACAGTTGGTTTTTTCCTTAGCCTCAGATCTCTCTTCCATTAGCCACGGTAAATATTTCTTCCTTTCTTTTCAGACAGGATTGTTCATTTCCACTGACAGAATTTTGAGTCTCATTGCAATTATCCCTATTAGATCTCACTTACATAAGTGTACCATGCTGTAACAAGGCACAATTGTATTACGTCATCTACATCGATAACGCATGACCCTTCCCTAGACGGTGTGGTCTTTAATCAAGAGATTCAATTACAATGTACATTTGTTCTTACTGTACTTATTCCTCTACTCTACCTTAGATCGTTGGCTAACATTCTGCTTTCGTCGTCTCTCAAACAAAGGGACGTTGGCCAGCGACTATGTATCGGAATTCATGCCCAAGCTCAAAAACTCAGAATGTAAACATTTTTAGATCTCGATCACTTCCCGCTAATTATAAAACCTCATCATACAGTCAAGCACGGATAACTCGACGTCTTCTGGACCACTTCATCTAGTTCGAGTTTGTCGAATTCTGAGGAATATGTGTAGCACTAGTGTTCAGTAATAAATTCGGGTCTGAAAGGTTTGGTCGACTTATAATATGCGTTCGAGGTATTTGTGCTCGACTTTATAGGCCTTTATATATATATATATATATTTATCCTTGTCACATTGTTGTGGAAACAGCACAGTTGAGCTGTGTCATAATTTATCTGTGTTATTTCATTGATGTTCATTGTGTTCAAGCCTGCTCATAGAATGACTGATTCATTTCTATTCATTCATGTCATGACCTCTGAAGTCTGAATTCCTCCAGCAAGCACCATAGCCCTAATATCGGTGTACATCAATGCTTCAATGATCAGTCACACAACGGTGCTGGAACCATCTATTTTGACGTGTACATACCATTGCCTTGGAATACTGGAGTGCTTACTGTAACCTCTCATAATTCATCCTTCACAGAATCTGATACTAATAGTGTTCCTGTAAACCTAGCTTGTTACTTTCAATGAATCTCGTCAGCAGATACTGGTGACTGTTGCTTATCAAGTTTGTGTTGAAACTTTACTACATTTTATCTTGATGAAGTTCACAAATGCTCATGTGAAAATTAAAAAAACAAAAACAAAAACAAAAAACTATATCTGAACATATGGTGGTTTAAGCTCGTTCTTCAAACTCATTGCTTCTTCAAACCAATGTACATTTGTGAATTGTATACATCTAATTTCATACTTAACTTTCTTTTTATATCTTTCATCTGGAATCAGTGGTACTAATTAATACTGAGTAGGTCGGAAACATCTCTGGACCCCCAGCCAGTTCAAGAGAAGTATGTTCAAATGTTATGTATACATGTATGTTTCATTGCATACTGGATTTTAATGCCTCTTTTATCTTTGTGGCCATGACATCTAATCACTATGACTGTAATGAATGTACATAATACAAAAGCCCTCTCATAATGTCATTAACATTATATATGTGTGTGTATGCATTATACCCTCTGAATTTACACAAGATTTAAAATATTGATTTTAACAATTCTGTCATCCAACCATGTACTGTTTTTTTGTTGATAATATTTCATGGTACATTATTCAATTGTTTCACTTATATATAATTATATCTACTAATTACATCAAGATACCCAGAGTTCTAGTGCCGGAATCCAATATTGTTGGTACACGTATGTTTCTGTCTTGTGAAATCTTATAAACATGTCCACGGTTTAACACAATTTACTTCTTGCCACAGCCCCCATTCAAACTTCCCAGAGTTGTTCCATTTCTTATATAACCTCTGTGGATAATCCGAGTAACACACTTAGTGAAACATTCTGATTTGTGATAAATGTCATTTTCCATTCTCCCATGCACTATTTGGCATCTTTGTACAGCTGTATTTATGTATTTTATCTTGTGTGTGATTTATTCCCTCATAGCATTTAAAGTTTCTAGGGCAGCCAGCAGTGGACCTGTTCTAGTTATGTTGATGGCAACTTGAAAACATTATTTTCGGTCTCTTTGTAAAATTGTCCTTCTGGCTACATATCCTTTTCCCTAACACATCAGCTGTGGACTCTCATGCTTGGAGTATACATTACAAAACTATCAGCAACAAAATAATATTCATTAAAATTTGTCTTTGAAAAATTCAAAGTGGCAGCTTTCACTCTTACCAGTTCATGGGATTTCAGGATTTTCGCTGGAATTTTTAGGGGCTTCCAAAATTTTAACAATTTCTCTAAGACTACAAGGCTAAAACATACATTGTTATACATTTTTGGAAAGGAAATTGAATGGGCTTTCTGAAAATTAATGTTTTAGCTTTCTGTGAGTTAGCACAAAGGGTAACAATCACAAAGAAGAAAAAAAAACTGATTACAGTAACTTTAATTTATTTTCATGATACAGTATGTCCACTTCTAAATACCCCCGGGTAATACATGCAAAAATGATATACGTAGTTAGGTCCACAAATAAAAGCACAGTGGCACAGAGAAAATTTTCATAAATCAGGTTTTTTCTTTTTGGAAAAATGTAAAAAATTATTTTGTTTTCTGAAAGTTACTTACAGTTGTAGTTACTTAGGTGTAAAAAATTAGCAAGGAATTACTTTCTGGAATTACCTAGTTTTCAATCGTATTTATAAGTACGTAATCCCATTGTGTGAACTGGTGAGAGTTAAAATAGCTGAAGCTGACCATTTCGACACTACAATTCCCATCAGAAATAAAACAACAGAAGGACATTTGAGATCATGATCTAGATTTCAGTTTTATGGAGGGATGCTGTACAATTTTATGGCCCTGTGCCACAGAATCTGGCTTTTCACAATTTGATAAGCCTGAAAAAAAATGTGTCTGATTTAAATTTAATCTGTAAGTAATATATGTCAAAAATATAAGAATACCAAACTGAAATAACATTCTTATTACTTCCCCAAAAGATTAATGAGTCTCCCAATATCTCAGAGTTGACAGACACATTGTTTATTTGTACAGTCTTGACAGTATCACTTATTTCTCTCTGAACTATGAGCTTCATCCAGATCTTGCATTTTGTAGCCCTAATCTTTCCATCTGAATGGTTCCATAATTTTTAGTTTTCGAAATGCCTCACCTTATGAGAAATACATTGACCCATTAAATCAGGCACAGCACTACACTTTTTAGCATTTCTTGTAAAACTGTGATTTTAGCACAAAAAGTCTTTTTCTGTTATAGGGCAGACTGTTAGGCCCAAGCTCCATAAAGTCAGGAAGTAATGGGCCAAAATACAGTCAAACTTTGATAATTAATTTACATGTATGCCTTTGCTCATTGAAAAGGTATTAAGACATGCTTATCACTCAGTCCAAGTGCTAGAATAAGAATCGTAATGAATCTGTGCAGTGAAATTCATACTTAATAACATGATAAACTTATCACTGACGTAAATCTATTTTATGCGGTTCCATCCTCTTTGTTTAGCAGGTTCTTTGCTTTTAAAGTCTTCTGCTGTTTCAACATCTGCAATGCTCTGATACCTTCATGTATTATTTCCAGTGCTGGTTACTATGTTGTGAATAATTTCATGATCTGTGTGTAAGTACTCCAGCTTCAGACTAACTGGTTTGAAAATGTTTCAGTCATAATTTTTGTCGTTTTCTTTTTTGCCTTGACCTTCAAGTTCTTCTATTCTGGGTTTTGCGCTGCCATCTTTTTGTCACAAAGCACATGAGATAAGAAAAGCATTTCCTGCTTAATATTATTTTCAGATTCATGTCGTCAAGTACAGATCACCAGACAAATTAAAAGAAATAACAATTTAAAATGTACACTGAACCTTAAGCCAGCTGAAAGTGTTTCACACTTAAACCTCAACACAAACAATATTATACATCTTGCAGCCAGTCAAAATGAGGATTAAGTCACTCTGTCTTAAATATAGTTACTGCTATGAAATGAAAGCATAATATGTATGTTATTAATAGCTGGACAACAAATTAGTCTTGCATTACTCTGGCCCAGCATATAGTTGATTGAGGTGGAAGGGAATCACTCCACAGAATGAACAAAAATTCTGAGACAATCACGTTTGAAGAACAGTTTTACAACACAGTATATATATATCTAATCATCTAATTCCCTTCACAAAGACTCAAATTTATTCACAATTACAGATTTGCCCATAAAATCAATATTTTGTGTACAGAGATGATTTTGCTCTTGATTTCTGCAACAAACAAACATTCGATACTGGAGCTCATCTTTAGACCTTGATATTTCAGTTTCTATTATAGCAACATAAGGCTTGATTTGATTGGCTGCAAGACCTATGCTCTTTCTTTGTGTCATCGTATTCAGGCCTCATGGTTCAAGTCATTTCATGGTTCAAGTCATTAAAGCCTTTCCTGGGTTTAATCCACAAACTGAACAAAATGATTATGACTGATCTGCTACCCTCACACAAAATGACTTAAGTGCGGTTGAGACTATTATTAGGTAAAAGTCAGTTTTCAGTGGTTACCTTCAGACCCAAGTCATTTCTCAGATTATTTTCTCAATATATACAGAAGAGAATTATGTTATGAACTTTTAGTACAAGTTAAGTTATATCTTGAAGTAAGTTAAAAAAAAATAAAAGTTGACGGATTCACCAATCTTGCTTTTCAGATGTTTTGACAGATGATAGCAAAAATCATTGTGATGCACAGCGTATAAGAAAAAAAAAACTGATCTCATAAACATAATATATTCAACGTCACGTGTCATTCATTGCCTCACTTGCAATTCATTCATTGCAATCTCCCACTTCCCCTGTTTACTCTCCTATCTCTCCTCCCCTCCCCTCTTCCCTTTTTCTCTCTCTCTTTGTCTCTCCCTCTTTATCACTGCTTATCTTCCTCCTGCTACATGCTGGTACATTCCAATAATACATACCACAATAATATCTGCTCAATGTTTCTTGCATGCATGCATGCACGCACACACTCACATTCATCATAAAAGAAGCACTGGTCTCTGCCTTGAAAACCTCTATGCGTTGAGACTATAATTATCTGTTTCTTAGGTGTAGCCAGTTCTTACACCAGCTGTCATGAAAGCAACTAATATTTTCGTGTTCTTGATATCTGCTAGATGAAGATTGTTTGCTTCTACATATGGGCTAACCTGACGAGTCGTTCATGCTCACATGTGAGCAGAGGATCAGACTCAAGGAAAGATTCTCTTTTCCATATAAGATTGTTATATGTAAAATAAGGGAAAAAAACCTTCAGTTTTTGGCATTGGTGGGTTCTCAAGCATTCTGAGTTCTTAAGCAGATACCACCAGAGACATTTTCATCCCTAAATGTACTAGACTAACTATGCTCTGAAATGCTTAACAATATATATCCCTATACATCTCTGCAACATATAACTACAATGGAAGTCTTATAACACCCCAAGCCATTGGACAAAGCTTTTGAGATGTGTTTCTCAGAAATTTTATGTTTTCCAGGGTGCTCTTTATAAAGAACAAAATAGTTGGAATTTTTAAATGAGAATATGCTAGAGATGACATTACTGAGGTAACAAGAGTTCCATTGTATGTGAAGCTTTGCTAAAACTTTCATCAGTTCATTCATGACACACTGACTATCTCATATCCCTTATGAACTATTAAGGTCTTTAACTTTGAAGTGTTGTTCATGTATTGTATCTGTTCATATATTAATGTTACTGGTTCAAATAAATATGACTCACTTGTTAACGGAATTTCAGTGTATTTTATTCTGTGTTTTCTGTATCATGAATGAAAATTGCATTACATTACACAAAATTAGGTTCTGACAAACCCTCACTGTTACACAATGAAACACATCAGCCAGTCAAGACTATCGATGGTGAAAATCACAAACCGTGTAAGTCCGAAAAATTTTGGTTCCGTTTTTTTTGTACCAAAGTAAAGAATATCAGTAATATCACCCCACACATATGCCATTACACACTATGTACTTAAAATAGCGACAGAAAGTCTATATTTTGTCAATGATCAAACCGTGTAACTTTGTAAGTGATGACCTTATGAAACAGTTTTTTCTTTCCCTGTAAATTTTACTGGTACGACATACACAGTTTGTGAATTTCACCATCGATATACATTTGAGTCTACTTAATTCGAAATTCAAGGTCCTAAATCATTTTCTTCTGAATATGTTTTGGATGATCTATGATTAGGATAAATAAGGATGCCTCACAATCAAATGGCTTTCAATTTAAAAACAAAACTGAGCTAATGCACAATCAAAATTGTGCCATCTTCTAGACTCCCACAGATAGCCACAGCCACATTGAACCCTCTTGTAGACTTGATTTGGCCCACAGTGATGATTCTGCATATGCCTATAATATTAGATCTGTATGGAGATTGTGTAAAATCTAAAGAGGAATTGCTTGTACCACACAACCATTATACAACAATACTGTTGTTTGACACATAAAAATCATATACACCAAATTAGGTCACAGTCATATTTTTACACTTTTGACCACAGCACCCAATGCATTATACAACAACACTGCCATTTACAGAGAAAGATCATATCCACCAAACTAGGTCAAATTCACATATTGACACTGTTGACTGCATCATAAAAATCTCTATTTTCTATCTGAGTTATTCTTTTGTAACTGCCTTGATTTTCAAGACAGCCGACTGTATGTACCATTGATTAATTGATAAAGATAGGTGTAATGTGACTGGAACGGCAGCAGGTGATAAAAAAATGTACGGACATCGTGATTAGGGCTGAAAACGAAAACGATAAAAAATAGTTTTTTGAAGCTTTTGTTCAAAACGAAACGCGAAACTAAAACGATTTTGAACAACAAAATAAAACTAAAACTAAAACGAAAATAACATCAAAACTAAAACGGAAATGATAATAACATCAAAACTAAAACTAAAACAAAAACGGTAATAATATCAAAACTAAAACAAAATATCATCTGCAACTTAAAACGAAAACTAAAACGAAAATATCAAAACTTGTTTTTCAAAACGATTTTGAAAGCAATTTCGTTTTCGTTTTTATAACTTTTGTGTAGTGGGACTCAGCTAAAATGAGAGACCTGAATCGTTTTGCAGAACTACTCTAAAGATTACTTCGTTTCCGTTTTATAACTATTATGGGACTCACAACTAATGTGAGAGACCAGAATCGTTTTTCAGAACTATTTTGAGACTGCGAGGGGCGATACTGTCTGCGACGCAACGATCAGGCAAGACGAGACAACTGGGCTGGCTGGGACACCAGAATGGCGACTGTACTACGTGGAGCCACCTTTCGTTCAGATGGCAATGCCTTCTTCAAATAGATTTTGAAACTAAAACGAAACAAAAACGAAAATAGATTTTGAAATAAAACAAGACGAAAACGAAAATAGATTTTAAAACTAAAACGAAACTAAAACGAAAATAGATTTTGAAACTAAAACTAAAAGAAAACAAAAATTTATGAAAATATCACAACGATTTCACCCCTAATCGTGATTAATATACAGGTCTATGTTCCACACTGAAGTTGTTTCATCATTCTTTCTACATGCTCCTATATCAAAAGTGCTATTTTCCAGGTTTTTTAAATTTTCAGTTTTCAAACATTTTTGGCATTCAGCCATTCCTGAATGTGAGTTTTTGATTCTCCTGTAAAACTCTGATTTTGCACATAAGGTCACTTTCTGTAAAACGACAGCACAGACTACAGATATAAACTTGAGTTATCTCCCTTGATGAGAGAGAACAAAGAACTCAGTCAACAATTAAATACATGTACCTATTTCACAAACGAAGGGTAACTCTCGTTAGTGTAAAAATCAAGTTGCATAACACCGCCTTATTTGTATCACAGAATGACTTATCTCTTCAACCCCAATTATTTTAGCTAATCAGGACATGCCATTCTATCAATATCCAGCCATTCCTTCACGGTTCTTCCTAAACACTCCTTCAATACTTATTGTCTCTTTCTGCAAATTACGTTTCTCTTATCTGTTGAGAAATGTGAAGAAGTACTGAATGAAAGCTAACCCTTGTGACGCAAGAGCTGGAGCAGATTGCTATAATTGCTATAGAAACTGGTGTGGGTAATGGTTTATCATGTCACCCCTGCCCATCTGAAAAAAAAAAGCACATGATGGACTGGCCGACCTGGTATTAAAGCTGGCAACTTATACAGTGTGGCAAAAAAATGGTATAATCAACAGAGTTAATATGGTCAATTCCGCTTAATCAAAACTGCTCAGATAGCGCAGATGTGACTTTTATAGAAAACTATGGCATGTTGTCATGTGAAAACTACTGTGATTAAGAGGAAGTTTCGATTTCAGGGTGGAGTAGATTGTACAACAGAGTGTCAGATTTTTTCATTTTTGTCTATAAATCAGTATTTAAGGCTGATCAGCAGAGAACAGTGACTTTATCAAGCAAGCCATCAGAACATTACATATCTGCAAAGCACTGGCGGCATTTTGTGAGTCCTATCCTGATCTATCTGACTGTTCCATGAAAGTCTCATATTCTTGTTTAAACTTTTTCTCAGAAATGCTCCACCCATGCTCTAAACCGCTTTCCGATGTCACACCTGCAGCTTGCATCACATTCCACCGTGACCTCAATCTCACTGTAGAAAAGGCCAGAAGTAATCTGTGCTTAAGCACAAACTGTGGGCTAAAACCTGCTTCCTCTAAAAAGAAATCAAAGAGACGTTTTAACTTAACATTACTGACATGTCTTTCTAGAGGGTACGAGTTCAACAAAGCATGGGCCGCAGAGGAAGAACACTGCAAGCGATACTGGATATAGCTCAGCTGATCACTACAACCCTCCAGAGCATCCATCTCCGCACATAATTTTTCAAAACCTTTAGCAAAAATTTCATTATTGCATTCTAAATAGTGAGCTAGTTGGTCAAGATTGACCACTGGGTTCTCACTTAAAAAGCCATTCTCTTTCAAAAGTTGTAAGCGTTTATGCAACTCTGGTGTGGAAGTCTGGTATACAATCCGTGGATTCTCTCTCACAAATGAAAGCGGGAGTGCAAAAGACAACATCACAGCGACCTTCACCCGAACCAAGTCTGGGTCAATGTGAAGAAAGAATTTGTACCCTGTGACTAATTGCTTCATATCATCCATGCTGCACTCCAAAATTGCAGCTAAACGCTGTAGTTGGCTGGGAAATAATTTTCCATCCATCACTGGGGAACTAGGACTTGCATCATTAGCTGAGGCATTTTCTATAAATCCCTGGTCCACTGCAAACAACATCTGCAATCTGTCATGGTTGGGAAGTACACTAACCTCACATACTGGGGGTGAAGACCAAACCCAGTGGGAAATACTGTTGTTGTAAGAATGTAATGGATAAATACAGTCTTTCTGGATGAGAGTTTGATGAGAAAATATAAATTCAACAAAAATTAAAGCTTTTCTCTGCATGCCTGTTGAAACTTGCTGTGTGACATGGTTTAAAAAATTCCTGATGGACTGTAAGCCTGAACAACTGTAATCAACAAATGACTCCCACTGGAAGAAGTGTTTTCCTTCTATTTGCTTTTTACAATCACAGCTGGACACTAATGATGAACTGCCAATACTTCTTTGCATAACTGAATAACCACTCTTTATCAACTGCTCGCTCTTCCATCGTGATCGGAGAGAGTGGGTCACACCAACTTGAAGTCCCCTGAGTTGCCCAAACATGATTGGAGGAATCCTGATAGACACAAACAAATGAGAAATTAAATTTACATACTGTGCCCAGTGAGGCTTAACAGTTTGAAAACACTACAAAGAGAAGAAAAAATTGTCACTTCTGTGTAATAACAATGAAACTAACAGCTTCCAAATTTTGCTGACGAGTATAAAATTGTTTCAATCCTCGTCACATTGTAAAACCGCAAAACTATCTTGTGTGCAGCCTTAAGATTTTAGTACAAAGTGGACACATGTCAACACTATATAAAATCATGCAACAAAAACACAACAACGGTGAAAAAGAAATACAAGATAGCAGGCTAACTCACAGTGACCCACATCTAAATAAAACGTGGAAACAAGATACAAGAAACTTTAATTAGCTCAAGTTTTTTTCTTTAAAACGACAGAGCAGTATTGCACAGAGTGTGTAGGAGAATGACAGAAATGATTTCATTCCCAGATCATTACTGTTAATGAAGTATCAGCTTAAATACAAGCAATGAAATGCACTTACATTTATAACAGGTAGTGGTGAAATTTCTTTCTGTCACAGATTATTTCACCTTTTGCATCTGAAATAACAAAATTAAAACTAATGTGACAAAACTGACAGTCTTTCATCACTCAAACCATTCAGCTATCTGTCTATAAAGCATAGGTATACCCTATTAAAAAAAATGGATGGCACCTTCCTAAAGTCCTACTAATGAACATGGATTAAAAATGATATTATCAAACAGTTCTACTACCCTGCTACAATTATTTATCTTTACAAAACAAGAAAATTGTGCTCAAAATCAGCCATTACAATCACACAGAAAAATGCCTAACACAAACATTTTCACTCTGTATTTGTTGAAACAGGCACGCATGAACACATGCAAAATGGTCATGCTAAATAATCAAAATAGCAAAACTAAATAGGTTTTGTTAGCAGCGCTGCAGAACTGAGCCACACCTGGAAGTTTCAGAAGCCCAAAAACCGATGTCAAAGATTTATTTGTCTATCTTTATTATCTGCAGTCAGAACAGACTCCATTTTCGCCATCGTGATTTGTATGGCATCATACAGTGGAGACCACATAAAGTTAAAACCGAGGTCTTATAAACTGAGTTTCTTATAAACCGAGGTAACCATGAAGTGAGTTGTTTTTTTCCTCTTTGTCTATATTAATTATGAACTGATAAACAGAGTTTGCAATGGGCTGATTCTCATAAACCGAGGTCATTTCACCGCTCAGCGGCGATAAAAAACTTCAAATTGCTCTTATTTTAGTACTTACAGCAGTGTGCACAAAATCCTCTTCCAAGTCACATGCCATTCGGGCATGTGACTTTCCAAGTTTTACATGCCCGAACTGATTTTCACATGCCCGAAAGGGTAGAAATGAATGCGTTCATTGACAAGGCAACCCATGGAGCTAGAAGCTATAGCGTCAAACTTTGTTCAGTTTTGTTTTTTTTTGGTTAAATTACATTAATAACAAATTAAGTATGCACATCATTACCACTCTATGCACAACGTACTGAATTAACGAGTGACAAAAGCTGTTCATTTTAAAGCACAAAATTTATTCCTTCATAGCTACAGTCACTCTCTCATAAACTCCAACTTACAGAGTTAGACCGACGTATATTTTGACCTATCTGGTCCTTTAAGCAATGAGCAATACTCCACAAAAACTGAGCAGCTGCTTTGTCACTGGTGTATGTGTCACCAATGTCCAGACCTTTTGCTTTGTCCAGCTGACAGAGGGTGTTGTATGTGACAGAGGGTGTTGTAGGTGCTGAAGCTGAGATTTGCTTTCGCAAGGGCATAAACTGTGCCAAACTTTATGGCTAATCTGGTGTATTTTGCCCCCTGAGCCGGAGCTTTTCTGGTATACTTCTGACTTATGAGCGTTCTTTTAATGTTGCTTACTGTACTCATGCTGTTTCACAGTTTCTAACTTCATTAGTGTTGTCCCATCAACAAAAGTATTCCTCTTTCCCCCCTCCTTGTCTCCTTCTGTGCATCATGCACACCTCATCATGTGCTCATTCTCCAGGTACAACAGCCATGGTCTCCCATTCTTCCTGGAACTGTCTGTCTCATCCCTCTTCATACTTTTTTAACCTTTTTTTCTTGTCCTCATTGCTCTCTGTTACTTGCCTTTTAGGTGCCTTACCTGGCACTGCCCCTGCTGTATACTTCAGATAGCTCATGTCTGGTTCAGCGAGTTGAGTTAGACTTTATACAACCTCCTACAGTAGGCCTACTTTCACTTTTGTTTACTCCTGATCGAGCTTCCGGTACATTAGTCATCAGGTTTATACAAAATTCACGATGTATCCGAAACAAATTATGACACCGACTCGCTGTGTCACATTTTTTTGAAACATTATCATTTGTTAGCAAAAAATGCGGTAAATGCTTCTTTTGCCTTCCCAACTGATAGAGTGTGGAGATTTTTTTTTGTAAATAATTCAACATCAAACAGCTCGTTTGTTTTTGCCCGGAGCGGCACGTTTTCCTCGTACAACGGGGTATTGTTTTTAAATTGCATGACTCCACGAAGGGACGTAACACCTTGTACCTCGATCCTCTCCTAGGTTAAAAGACAGAGAAAGGTTGACTGTAACTGTTCTTCTTCTTTTAAGGATAGGCTTAGGCCTAGACTGACTCTCCTGCAAGTATGACTACAAAAACGAACGCTCCCGTAGGCCGTAGATCCTCTAATTAGCGATCCTTTTGTATCGATTTTGCGATCAATTAAGTCGGTACTGTCCCATTTTACAAACTGTTAGTTACAAAATCAGAAATTTTGCTTTACAAAATGCAAGGTCAAATACACTGACTGCACTTGCCACTGAGATCTAGACGCCATTTGGGCGTGTGAGTTCCTCCAAAACCAGGCGCCCAACCCCAAAACCACACGCCTTGGGCAGCGGGCGTGTGGGATTTCGCGCACACTGACTTACAGTACACATTTCGCTCAGTTATTCCCGCATGATGCTCAAAGCCGGACTGAGAAAACAGCGCTCTCTGCATTGTGCTAAAGGAGGGTGATGGGTGGGGGATGGGTGCGAGGTAGCATTAGGAGAAATGAGAGGGCCGGCCGGTGTAGTGTACGGTTACAGCATGCCTGTCGGGCGTAGACTAGTACCAGTCGCATCTCCGCTCTTAGGCACTGCGCTGATCAGAGCTGTTGATTTCATTCGTTCGCCTTCATTTCTATAACCATGGAATACTTTGACGATATTGATGTTACCCAGTGGCCTCCCCTTAATTAACCCTCTACGGCCCATGACATGAAATAGTTGAGGAAATCAAACAGAAAGTTTTGTGCAAGTATAAATGTGTCTGTTGATTACAAAAATACTAGTGGCAAGTTGAATCATACATTGGCTATTGCGTAATGCAAAGTATCATATATGATACCTCGGGCCTTAAAGGTTGAAAGTATCATATATGATACATGGGGCAAGTATCATATGTGATACACTGGGCCGTAGTGGTAACAAGGATCATATATGGTACACTAATCATTTTAGATTATGGAATTCTTTAAAGCAGTTACGGTCTTTGTTTAGACACAAGTAAACATTGTCTCTAGTAAAACTGCACTTTTCACACTTGATGAACGTAAGGGGTCGACAGTTTTGATTTTTGCATTTTCCTCTGGCCTCTGCCCATTGAGAAAGATGGTCTGTACTGTCAAGACGAACTTCAGAATTAACGATGGTCCTCCTGTGCATTGGTATGTTTGAAACGGGAGTTGATGATGTGGGCGGTCTTCCTGTGAGGCGTCTGATTTCAGTCAAGGATGCCGCAACAGAAGATTGAAATTCAGCGAAGTTGCAAGGCTTTTGACCAAGGAGTTTGCAATGACGCTTATACAGGAGCCAGCTGACCACGGAGACGATGGAAACTGTATGCCAGAATATGCGCATGTACCAACGCTTTGTATATACTTTCAGAGATGACCTTCCTTTGAATGGAACCATGATTATGTTCCTCTGGGTGAACTGAGGCAAGAGTGTCTTGAAGAGAACGTATCCATGGTCGCAGCTTCCATAATTTGTCCTTTAGTCGCTCTGCTTCTGGCACTGTGGAATTCTGGACAAAATGGAGATTGGCAACGAGCGATACAAATCTGTTCCTCAGCATAGCATCTGCCACTGGTCCATATCGCGTGCCTGCTGCCCAATATGTTCTGACATTGTAGCCTTTCATCAGCCCTACTCTGAAATACATCCCAATGAGGGTCTCTATTTCCTTTGTTGTCGTTTTAAGCTCGATGCCCTTTGCTTCCATGGCATACATATTTGTTTGCGTTGCTATTAGCTGCAGTATTTCATCAGTCACGAATTTACTGAAGTAAGTGTGTGGGGTAGCTACCTTCGTTACCACTTCAGGTTCCCCAAGAAATGGAACTGGTGCGCTAGTGAATGGTCCAGAAGTCCGTTATGGACCTTCCAGTACCACCTCACTGTCATCAGTAGCTGCTTCTTTCTGCTCCATGAGCATGAGCTAAGTCAGAGGAACGTCTTCGTTGTCATCGTCAGAGTCAGCCCAGGATGGTCCAGGTTGTAGTTGAGCTTGCTGCCTTAGTTGGGCTAGGGGAACATCATCAGCATCATCTCCATACAGTCGCCTCTTTGACTTTGGCACTTCTGATGAAACAGTCGTCTTTCTCTTCTTTTTATGCGTTGTATGCCTCATTTCTTCATCTTCCTCATCAAGATCTTTATAATCAGGCACACATTCATCATCTGAACTTAGTTCAAGGTCACTGTCATCATTGTTTATAAATTCCAAGACATCACTGATGTTTTCATCCGTATTCATCTGGTGACATAAAATATCAAAAAGTACTTAAAAATCTCTTGCATCAGAAAGATAAGATGATGTCTTGGGCTTGTATAAGCTATATTCTACATATATAAGCCGAAATCAACTTCTAAAACCTCCTGTTTAATCCATTTTATCAAGCGACAAACTGTTAGAACATGGCATGCATTAACATCTGTGTATCATATATGATACTTTCATCCCTTACAGCCCAGAGTATCATATATGATACGCTTTATTTCCAAACATCATAAAAGCTAAATATAAATAACCATTCTGAAATTGTCACATTGGGCTCATAGTTACACTTTATTTCTTAGCATTTGTAAGAGAAAAAGACAGAAAAACTCACCCTGAGTGTGTTGAGCTTTCTTTTCCAAAGGTCTGTCTTGAATGGAACGTCGCAAACAAATGTCGATGAACTTGAAAGTCCACCCTGTTCTTCGGGATAGGTTTACATCGTAAAGTTGCCTTGCCACAAACACCCCGGTGACGAATGACCAATAATTGATGGTTTTAGACAGGTACAAGATGGGAGCAGAGATTAGTGGCCATCTAATCTTAAGTATCATATATGATACTGTGGGCCGTAGAGGGTTAATTCCCATGTGAACAGTAGATATGCCAAACAAAATCATGCTGAGGCAATAAAAATGCAGAATACTTTTTCTGGCTTACTCTATCAAACTTTACATTTGAATTTGGAATACCAGAACCTTAATTAAAAGCTGAATAATACAATGTCAGGTAGAGGTGTCTGCAGATGCTGGAACGTAAGTGACGTCAGCGTTTTTGCCGCGGGCTTCTGCTGATCGGGGAAGGGGAATAATTCTGGACTTAAGGGCCAAACCCGGTAACTCTAGCTCTCTTTGTTGCGTCATATTACATACGCGCACGATAACAGAACGATACTCTTTCTTCGCAAAATTGACTCGGTGGGCACCATAGATAATTTTTAAGGAGAAAAGGTATTGAAACGTGGACAATTATTTTTGATGTGCGTGTCCTACTTTAAGTACATAGGCTTACCTCTTTCTTTGTCATTATTGCGTCGATGATAGGTGCGCCTACTTGAAGAATCTGCATAGCAGTTTCAAGCCAGCCATCTTCAACCTTGAAAAAAATCAATATTTTTTTTTGGCTCAGATTTTGCTAGTACTATATAAACAACTTCTAATTACTGTGTTACTATAATAACTTCTTGTTTCAAACGAAATAGACTAGACTGGACTAGACTAGACAAGACTAGACTAGACTAGACTAGA
>JAWQUT010000002.1:48127-61078 GCA_033807755.1 Ellobium chinense | reverse complement strand
ACACACACACACACACACACACACACACACACACACAAAGCACACACACACACACAAAGCACACACATACACACACATACACACTCATTTACACACACTAATACACACACGGACACACACACACACACACACACACACACACACACACATGCACACTCTCACACATACAAATACATACACACTCGCAAATACACAGACACACATGCACACACACATACACACACACACACACACACACACACACACACACACACACACACACACACACACTCACATGCCCTCGCACACACGCATGCATGAGTACACACTTACACACACACACACACACACACACACACACAGACACAGACACAGACACAGACACAGACACAGACACACACAACACACACACACATACACAGAAAGACACACAGACGTACGTATTTATACACAGTTAAAAGAATGTAAGACAGTCAGAACAGGAATTTAACGAAAACCTACCAATTCTAATGATGAAAAAAACATTTTTTTTTAATTTCTTGTAATAAAAAAAATGACATCAACGATAATATCAACAACAAAGAATAACCTAAACCCTCATACTGCTCAGATCACTCACCGCTGCATTACTAATACTACTAATGCATTCAATTTTTAAAAAAAAGAATTGTTCCATACACAATTTTGATTAATTCTTTGAAAGCACCTGCCGTCCTTTGTTCTTTTCGCTGTCTTCTCATCTCCTCCCATCACTTTCATACCCCGCCTACTCGACTATCCTCTCTTAAGCTTAAGCCTTAAGAACATAATGTACTTCAAGAAATGTAAATTTATGATAAGGACATGTTCCCTTTCCAAGTACATGATGTTAAGACTCGGGGTAAGCCGGCACCTACTGTACAACCCGTCTTTTTTTTATTTCCATAATGTTGGAACACCTCTCATCCCCCTATTTGGAGCACCGTTTGTTTCTTTATCCGAAAGAATTAAACTTCTTTTGTGGCAATTTGAGAGCAAATTTTGTGAAATTTGAGATGGTTGAGATGCTTTGGGTGTTTGTTATAATAACATGAATACTTTACTCGGTATATTTTATGGGAAAGCAGGTGAGACCTAGAAACTCACACACTCACGGACAAAAGAAAGAAAGAAAGAAAGTATACAAGAGGAAAGCTGCTGTTAAAATGTAAATCTGTCAATTTTCTTTCACTAAAAAGAAAAAAAAATCCAATGACAGTAGCTTCAGAAACAACAATAAGAAGAAGAAAGATAGAACAAAAGCAGAAAACATTAATTTGCACTTTTAGTGAACGCGTCTGAGCAGGTACAAGTTTCGTGCAAAAAACAGCAACAATAAATAACCGGTGTCTAATAAGGTTTGATTCCCCCATTTTTTATTAATATTTCAATTCTTGTCTTTTCACAGTGTGGCAATCGGCGCGCGCTATCAGCTGATTCACAGCACACGTGTGTGAAAACCTGCGGCCCGCGCCATGCACGAAACGAACGTTTATGTCACGGCCCACAATAGAATGGCTGATACAATGCACGCATGCGCCCCTTCTGCGGTTGCTACATGGCAACCAAAGGGAGGGAAATTCAAAACATGGAAACCAGTAAGCATGACAGAAAGTCTGGAGGAGACGTGGTGCTCAGAACAGGGATTCGTTTCGGGGGTTTAAGTGATCGTTCATTGAGACTGTTCCAGTGTTAGGTAAGATCTCTTACCTTGGCTAGGTTCACCACAGTGATTTATGATTGTGTAGAGTATTTTTTCGGGGATAAGCTGAAGCGAGTGAAGAGCCAGGTGGTGTGGTAAGAGGCTGAAGACTTTCTGGGACGATAGTTTGGAAGACCATTTCGGACGTCAAAAGTTTTCTCGAGTGGACGCATTGTAGTGTTACTAGTGGACTTTTGGTGCTGCCGCGTGAGTAGGGAGGGGAGCGTAAGGAGATATTGTCAATATGCTGATCCTTTTGCCTCACGGGGACAGGGGCACCAGCGACTGGTGAAGAAGCCTCCTTTTGTATCCGCTTTCGTCTTAGGGACCCCTCAAAGCATCTCAAGGCTACTATTATGATTCTTTCCGCATTCGCTGAACAAACACTGGTGACGATGTGGGTTTTTCCTTTCCACCTTTGCACCTTGCAAATTCACTTGTAACTTATTCATTATCAAGATGTAAGGCGGTCTCTGCCATTGCCATCTGCTCGTAGCGGGATCAAGAAATTTGCAGAGTGCAAGACCTTGTCTTCCCAGAAGAGAGCCTTCTGTAACCCTTTAATCTATGCAAAGCTGGGACAACACAAGGAAAATTATAAAAAAAAAATGAAAATAACAAGTGGCCGCCAGTTAATCTGAAGCTCCGGGTTCGCCATGCTGGCTAATAAATTGTTTAGTAAAGTTGGACAAGAAACTAAGACTCCAAATCTAGGGTCTGCTTAATGGGGAGCAGGTGAGGCTGTGGGAAGCGTGTCATCAAGGGTCCGGGAAAACTTCCAATCTAAGCCTACAAAGAGCAAGTTGGCGTCTGTATTGTGTAGATTTCAATAGTTTGTGCGATAAAAATGCATGAGAAACCGAGACAAAAGTGGCGAGTGGCAACTGGCTTCGTCTCCTTTGACAGCAGCGGCTCTTGCATGTAACGGGCGCATGCTAAGCAAACGTTGGGCGCTTTTTTTACGACCAAGAACACCTGAAGTTTCAGTTCTTTCTCAGATACGTTCTTAATCAAAAGATGCCAGACTCTTTATGCCAGCGTGGAAGCCGACGATTTCCTTATTAAACAAATAAGGTGGCCAACTTTTCACGTTGCCACTGGTGCAGCTTGAGAAGCAGATGGATAAGAAAGACGGGAGCATTTTTGGATTGGAGACAGAGACTTATGGTGCGTGCTTACGTCAGGGATGAAGGGAACAGAACCAGGTGACGGTAATCGACTCCTGATAAGGATGGCGACAGAAGGTCCTTGCCGCTGCAGCTATTTTTGCTTTTTCTTTATTAACTCACTCAAATTTTCCAGCTGACTTTTCTGTAATCCCTTGCCCATGTCTCGGTCATTGAAGGACATCATAAAATGACGCCATCTTGCACCTTGCAGGGCCACCTAGCGGCGTCCAATTATGAGCGGTGCGCACAGAGAGATGACCCCCGGTACGAGTGCGACGGTGTCTCCGCCACCTTTGCATCATGGGAGATCATCCCAACAACAAGAGAGATAACTAAGAAAAATGGCAATAAGTGCCTACATTCGTTAACGCCCGAGTAACTTTGTTGTGGTGATGAGTTGATCTTCACGCTTTCATTGGCTAATCTATGAACAGCTCTTCAGGTCTTAGAATATTGCCCTCGTTAATTTGGTGCATCATGCACTTCACTTCCTAAAACATTATCCGCGCGTGTGATGATGGCACTGAATGTGATTCAATCCGTGAGACCTGATTAGCGCCCTTATGCATCCACCTGACAATGAGCAGTGATATCCACTGTGATGAGGGAAGCAGGGGGTCGGGTAACGTTGATGATGATGTCTTAACTTACCAACCGCACCAGCCTGAAGGAGGGAAGATGAAAGGGAGTTACCAACAATGGCGAGCCAAGGAGGCCAAATGATTCAGAAGCTCTTGTTCCATGGATGAGGTTCAAGATACTGTAGATGTAGTACAGCAACGCAGCGGGATGTGTCTGTAGCTGCAGCTTACCTACATCCTTCAATCAAAAGCCCTTGCCTTCATCTGTTCTCAAGCTTTTCCTTTATTCTCAAACCCCTCCTTTTCTCTAGCCTTCATTCTTCCTTCCTTCCTTTCTTCCTTCCTTCCTTCCTTCCTTCTTGCCCGCCCGCCCGCCTTCCTTCCTTCCCTCCCTCCTTCCTTTCTTCCTTCCTTCCTTCCTTCCTACCTTCATCCTTCCCTTCCTTCCTTCCTTCCTTCCTTCCTTCCTTCCTTCCTTCCTTCCTCTTCCTTCCTTCCCTCCTTCTCTTTCCTTCCTTCTCTTTCATTCCATTCTTTCCTTTCATTCTTTCCTTCCTTCCTCCCTCCTGCTCTCTCCCGTTCCTACCTATCTATTTCTCAAACAATCTGCCAATCTATCTACCCATGCAGAAAGCTACGAATTAACTTTCAAGTCAAGATGCATAACTAAAGTATCTACCTACCTATTCATCAAAGCTGACGCAACAGTTTTTTTTTTCCTCCACTCAGCTTGTAATGTTATCCATTTATCATACATCTTTACTACCAACTTACATATCGATTGCTTTATCGATCTATCTGTGTTCTTCCTTTTAATGTCTCATTTACCTATTACATGTATATACCTTCCTACTTTCTTCTCTATCTGCATGCCAACTTGCCTGCCTGACAGACCATGTTCATGGCTGTCTGTTAACCAGTAAACTAGTTTACCTAAATGATTACTTGCCTAAGACCTTGGCTGTTTGCTAAACTGTTTATCTACTGTATACGTACAATTCGGTCTGCTTGACCTTCTATCTACTAACCTACTCATCTTCCTGACTGACTGACTGACTGACTGACTGACTGACTGACTGACTGCCTGCCTGCCTGCCAATCTGTCTGTCTATCTGCCAACCGGTTTACTGTCTACCTACATATCTATCTAACTGTCTGTCTACCTACTTGGCTATTTGTCTGCCTATCTTTGTAATAGTCCACTTGCTTACCTACCTGTCTGCCTGCCTGTCCGCCTGCTTTCCTGCCTGCTTCTCTACATGTCTCCCTATCTATCTACCTATCTAATTCCTTACCTACCTACCTATCTACCTAACCTATCTACCTACCTACCTACCTACCTATCTACCTAACCTATCTACCTACCTACCTACCTACTTACCTATATACCTACCTACCTACCTACCTACCTACCTACCTACCTACCTACCTACCTGTCTGCCTGCCTGCCTGCCTGCCTACCTACCTTCTTATTTACCTACCTACCTACCTGCCTGCATGACTGCTTAACTACCTGTCTGACTGACTGCCTGCCTGCCTGCCTACCTACCTATCAACCTATCTTCCTACCTACTTTCTACCTACCTACATATCTTCCTACCTATCCACCCACCTACCTACCTGCCTAGCTAATTAGTTAGCTACCTACTTACATACCTACCTACCCACTTACTTACCTACTTATCTACCTCTCTACACACCCACCAACCAACCTGAGCATCTAGTTATCTACTGGCCTACCTACTAATCTGCCAGTCTGTCTGTCTATGACCTAGTTATACGACGGTCCCCCCACATACCCACTCCCCACTTTCCTGCCTACGCTCCCGCTTACCTCTCCCATATAAACTTGCTGCAGCTTGTTTCCTATCTAGCACCCCTGCCTGCAACGAATCGACCCACCTATCCATTTACTTACATACCTTTATCTTTGTCTTGTGTCCCTGACTTTGTCAGTTTCTCTCTCATCTTCATGTCAAAACCAATCTGCCGTTTGACCTGGTTGTCTGTCTGTTTGTCTGTATGCCAGTCTGTCCTTCCGTAAATCAACATTTATCTGCCTGTCTGCCTGCCTGTCTGCCTGCCTGCCTGCCTGTCTGTCTGTCTGTTTGTCTGTCTGTCTGTCAACTCGCCCGCCGGTCATTCAGTCGGTCTCTGCCAGTCTGCCGGTCCCCTTGCTCGCCTGTCTTTCTGTTTGTCTGTCAACCTGCCCGTCTCTCTGTCTGCCTGTCTGCCTTCCTGCCTGCTTATCTGCCTGCCTGCCCATTGTCAGTCTGTCTTACTTACAGTGGTCAGAATATACAGCCTTTCATGCATGTTCTGTATTTTGCATAAAGGGCTCTCATATGTTAAAAGCCTTCGACATATCACCAGGCTTTCCTCTCCCAAAGCCCACTGTATTTTACAGGTGCAGATATACTAGCTTCAGATTCATAACAATGGCAATGGGTAGACGACATACGAACTGAAGCTATCAGCGCGTTCCACCGCCATAGCTTTTATCAGTAGCAGTATATATGATAGAGTCGCGGTATAAGATCCAAAAGCCATCGGTAAGTAAATGAGAGGACAATTTAAGGAAAATCTTGACTGTCGAGTCGCTGGTATGCATTTGTTTTGTAAACAAAGCATCATGTTTCACAACGTAAGCTTTGCGTCGGAAAATATGAAACGAAATAAATCCGCTGAGAATCCGCCAAGAAGAAGCTCAGGGACAGGAATAAGGCAATGATCAATGAGTGCAAACCGGTGCTGTCTACGCAAGTTGCTTCCTCTTAAGACAAGTAAGAAATCTCCCAACCCAGCAACTAGCCTAGATTACTTCCTGGTCTAGTCATGACGTCAGGTATTGAGTATCTAGTCCTAACCACGGACCGCAGGAACACATTTCTGGTCATAACAACTTTCTTTAGTTTTTATCTCCGGACATTTTTTTCCCCCTGATTTCCTAACATCTGACCAGCCTATCGCGTTTCCGAACCTCAGACTACATGCTCAAAGCCAACGGTTACGCTCCCACCATTTGATAATAGTCAATTCATCAGTTGGTCCTCTGAAATACATTTCTACTGGACAGATACAGGAGGAATCAGTTTTTTAACCACGGTAGACTGACAGCCATTACTTCAAAATTGACCAGACTGAATATAAATCCCCGCACTCTACCTCCAGCTTGTTTACATCATCGATCCTCAGGCCTTGACCGAAGGAATTGTGTCGGTCTACCTTCTCTATGAAATGAATATAATGAATATAAGTACATTTTTCTTAAATTTATAGTAACATGACTGCCTGAAAAGTTGCTTGCTCTTAAATATCGTCGCATTCCGTGGTGATCCATCATCACTGACTCTCTTCTCAACACTTGGGAGTAAATTTCTTCAGGCGGTGTGAGATGTAAAAATGCATTGTGCCGCTTGTAACTGAGACGCCGTGATGATAAATAGTTGTGGAGTGATTCACAATTTCTCTGATAAATCGCAAAATCAAATCCATGTAATGCATCCAGTCAGAATGCATAATATTGCATCAAGATTCGCCAAGCTTCAATCAGACTGACAGCCTTCTGTTAAACTTACAGTACGATTAGATTTTGGTTTGAACATCAGAGTGTAATGGACAGTGNGGGGGGGGGGGCAGGTGGGTTCTCATCAGCTTTCTTTCCAAAGATATCTTCAGAAATGTAGTTATTACCAACCGATTTTAATACTGTCAGCTCTGCGGAAGGAGAGATGATTTTGTGAGAAATTCACATTAGATGTATAATCCCAATTAAGTTCTCATAAAACCGAGCAGATTGCAGCATTCGCTACACTATCTAAATGGACCACTCCCATTTATTATAAATACTCAGTCACCCGAGCATCCCAAGCCACACTTCCAGCAATCATTGATGACGCTTTCCATGTTTCTATTGTTAGAGAAATACACCTGATTGATACGGTCTATTACTTTGGCTTTAATTGGCTCATGCATCGTTTATTTTCGAACACTAGATTTGAAAACGGAAGTACATTACTATTTTGCTTGAACAGGAAGTAAGCTTCATTTGAGTTGATTACTTAAGAACAATCTATTGTCATAAGACGAACCAACAGAAACATATGGCAACAACAGGAGTGCACTTTTTTGTCCATTTTGAAAAAAAAATTGTAACCTTAAAATTTAGTACGGTTGTTACTAATTTTAAAATGCCTTAACTTAGGGCAGAAATGAATGGTTCATGCCCATCAGTATGAACAGGCATTAATTTTCTTTTTCATTTGCTGAGTGACTTTGTAGAAAGCCCTGTTATTTATGTATTTTTTTATTTTTTTGAGAAGAGCTGGTCAAACTTTATACAGTATAATAAAATGCAAATTGCAACTTTAGACTTCAAAAAAAAAAAAAGGGAAAGGAGTGACCAAACCAGCAGTCTGCCTTTTTCCTTATCTAAGAAATCATGTTTCACAGCATCCTTTTAAGTGCTACATGGTAAAATTTTCACTGATGGTGTGAAACATAATACCCCTATGTTTCTTTCTCCAAATATGGAGATTTCTTTCTGAATGCTTAAGTGTATGTTTAAATCTAACCAGGGGTTTACGATTCCACCCCGAAATATTGTTTGGCATGTGAGCTAAGTCAACAGATGATTATTTAATAGAGAAACAGAGGCGTCGGGCAGTTGCTGAAAAAGTGAAGTCGATTAGAACAACGTCCAACAGTTTTGCCTTCAGGGATCCGTCACCGAGCAAACTTCACACGGGTACTCAGTGGCCGTGCACGTGCGGGCAGGTACTCACCAAATCGATTGAAACAAAAGGCTCGCGCCGTCCTGTGTACACCATTTTGTTGTCTCACGTGTCCGCCGGCCTAATATAGTGACTAGTCCGCGGAGGAATACAAAACGGCTTGTGTGCCCAGCCAGCCCGGCTACCCGTGTAAACAAGATATTATTAATTCACGAGCCTGCATACAAACCGCCCGATTCTGTTTGTATTTTCTCAGGCCGATTTCTCCGCTGTCTTGTCGGCCATGTTTTCTTTTATCACGAGGTTCGATACCTCGATTGGAAATAATCATTTTATGATGCCAATAAACTTTATTTGAAGTCGGAAAGGTATTATGGGGCAACTCGATGAATTTTGTAATAGGACATTTATGAACTGTCTTTGTTTTCAGCATGGGGTGATTTGTAACTGACCCCTGTGAGCTTTGAACCTAAAGCCCAGGTGTGTTCTAAGCAAAGGGATAACTAAAGTGACGTCATATAAAAGGCGAACTAGAGTGACGTCATACAGGGTCTAGGAACAATCCTAAGTTTTTCAATCTTCTGGCGAAATGACGAGCACAGTGACATCACCAATTTCCAGTCTGGACAAAATGGCGGAAAGCTTACCTTGGATACGTGTCAGACAATTTTGACGCCACTTGATTAGGCCACAAAGTCTCTTCCCAAAATCGTTATCTACTCTCTAAAGCTGTGACCCAAGATGACAGAGCATTCCTTGTTAGATGATATTTTACATTGTGGTGTCCTTGGAAAAGACACTATTTTATACTGCTTATTCCCCACTCGATTCAGGTATGGATGAATACTTGGCTTTTGAGCTGGGCAGGACGAGGGCACTGCTCTGACAGTGACTTTGTTGTAAATTTAATTGGTAATATTGTTATAGCATTATATATGATATATTCCCAATAAATAGATCTGTGTATGTTTTATTATGATTGAAATCTATAATACTATATGACAAGTTTCTTTCAGGGCAAATTATATATTTTTTTATTTATATTTTATATTTTACAAATATTTTGGTAGAATGTTAAACTGAGACAGAGAGATACTCTGGAACCAGCAAACGTGATGTTAAGTGGAGGATTGGAGCAAACTGTGGAATTGAATCCCATGAAACATGAAGCAAGGAGCCAATCAAAGGAGTCTTGGGTTAAAGTACGGTGCGGATTAACTGGTTCACAATACTTTTAGGTATAAAGATGCCAATGTATTTTTCACTGTTGGCTATATTAGGTTTTACACCTCTCATTAACTTATCCAGGCTTCCCAGGCCAAAATACTTTCCAAACATGTTGTTTAGCTCTTCCTCCGAATTTTGACACAAAGAAAAATGCCCCTAAACCAGTTAGCTTTTGAGAACTTAGTCAGTGAAGCAGGATTTAAGGCCTTTTCACTCAGTAAACAGGGTAACCTTACCCACTAAGCAACAACCACAAATTTTATACTTCAGTGGTTAAACCTGACATATTCTAAGTCTACACATGTATTTGCGCCTATCTAAGCCTTTGAAATTAAAATCCAACCTCTTTCCCCCCTCCCCATGGCGAGTTTTCTGATTTTATAGGGACTATTTAAAATTGAATACCAAAATGCCAGGTGCTATTGGCATCTTCATACCTTTATTCAAGTTGCGGATTGGCTGGTTTGCAATGCTTTTACCTAAGTAATAAACACAGATTTAGAGATTACGCTGTACTCTCCTAAGAAAATTGCAAATAAATATTACGGAGAGTGAAAGTAGTCAAGATTTGTCAAGTATCAGAATGACATCTCTTGAATATTTTTCCCTTTGATGTTATTTGACACTCTGACGACCATAACGTCACGAAACTATAACAATAACAATAATAACGATTATATTTTTAACAAATAATTCTTTTGTTCACTTATCCAAACCATTCTTCCATCATTCGCATTCTCGCTCAAACTTCTCTTTCACACACACACACACACACACACACACACACACACACACACAAGTTTCTCCTCAGTACTGCACCATAAACCCTGTCAGAATTCATTTGCAATCAACTCCGCTTTGTCGCAGTCCGCGAAATGAAACGCTCGCTTCATGGCACATTTTTCAGAGGCCTAATATGAAGCAGTAAACAAATAGTATTGTTTAATGGTACCATTTCTTTCAATACTCATGTTGAGTTGACATGAAGCTGAGTCAGATGTATCACAGCCATGGCTGACTTCATCATCGTCATTCTCTGTTGTTCCGGTAGTAACACAATGTCGTATAAAACCACAATCAAATTAAATGATAACCATCGGTCATTATGAGTAATATTCGAATCATCTGGGCCTACTACAGTTTGTCATTACCAAGACCCCATTAACGTTGAGAACAATGAAAAGACATGTGTAACAGCCTAGCATCTTTCACTCGCATTGTTTAAAAAAAGCTCGTTAAAAACTGAAGCATGTGCGACGGAAGAAGCGTGTCTGGCATTGCATCGCATGCATTCTTTAAGCAAAACACGTATCCAGGAATATTCAAAGCAAAACGTGACCTGCGTACGGCTGGCGTAATCCCCGGATGCTCTTTATGAGCAGTTTACGTAGGTGGGAAAAATAGCACCAATTTCGTCACGGTATATTTACGTTAAGGAGACAGCTTGTCGCAGTGTCGTGAGTGTATCTCCACAGCGTTAGACCAGCCTTTTCAACCACGGTTGTTTTGAAGGGCAGGCTACAGCATCAACAATGCACATCACGGCAGTGCGCGTGTGGCGGAGAGCAGTTTAAAATCAACTCACCCGTTAGTTATTTATGGGTTTTGTACACTGGGCCCTTCGTTTTCTAGGATTAAAATCGCATCGTCTCACATTACAGCAAATTAACACGGAGACAGGGACGAGCATCTTCCTTTTGTCGAATCCGTGACAACTCGTGCGGGGCCAAACAAGCTAATTTCCTCCTCCGTTTACAACGCGACGTCTCGCCAGAGCTTCACTGGAAAACGGTCGGAGCGACCCTCTTCACTGGTCCCGCAGTAACGATAATTTGGTCGTTCAAGGGAGAAAAACTAATAAAGGTCAACAACGCGTGAAAAGAACGGTGGTAGGACAGTTGTTGTGGTTGGAAGTCATCCACCAGTAATGATGGAGACATGTCTGTGCAAAAAGACTGTATGTTCGAGAAACGTGAACAAGGAAAATACATCTCCAAACTCTCCAAGCTGCCCATTAAACCTTTGAGGATCACAGACATATTGGGTGGTCCCAATGAAAAGTGTCTTAATGCAAAGGCCGATAACTTCAGAAGTTAAAAGAAACTGAGATAAAATGTTAAATATATTAACACATAAATAGTCTATAAATATTGTAAGTGCCATTATTATACCGCTCAAATTTGTCAAAACAGGTTGAAATATTCCCTGAAAATCTTTATATAATGATTTCTGACAAGGATAATTAAAAGTTGAATTTTTACAGTGCAAGTAAAGCAGCAAAAAATAGTCTCGTTTCTTAGCAATTCTACCAATATTGATATTGGCGTAAGGGTTTGTAAATTCCGCAGCCAAAGTCCCTTGAGCAACATTTTTTTGTGTGGTTTTTTTGTACTATTTTGTACGAATGGTTTATAAAAATCTCTTCTGAATTTCTACGTTTCTAATTTGCGACATTCTCGGGTCTGTTATTACAACAAACAAAGCTGTTACAGAAGTCTTCTGAGGTCAAAGGGTGTCATCAGGTCATCCATAGCCTTTCTCAAAACAGTATCGTGGACGCGAGTTTGTGACTGGTCTAATAGCGGAAACTGAAGTCGGGTACATTGGGGGCCGGTAGACAATGGGCTAGAGGTGACGCGAGGGGACACTGGGCGAGGGGTGATGCTAAAGGACAGAGGGGAGCGCGCAAGGGCGGGCGCGTAATGGGGAAGTTAGTGGTGATGGGATCTTGACATGTTGACGTGATCTGACTACTAATTAGAAATGATGGAGAGAACTTGTGTGGGACATGGATGGATGGATGGATGGATGGATGGATGGATGGATGGATGGATGGATGGATGGATGATGGAGAGGTGAATGGTTGTCAGATATTCACGCAAATATAAGCTGGTTTGAAAGTTAATGAATCTTATATAATAGCCTTTTTGTAATGGGTGACGAATTTCAAGGCCTATTTGAATGTAAGGAGATTAATATGGAAAAGTAGGTTAACATAAAATATTTGATAAGATAAGTATTTTAAATCAAAACAACTTTGCCAATAATAATTCACCACAAAGTCTTAAACTATTGTCAATTTAGATGAACAATATTATTTGAATAATTCAACTGATGACACACTAGGACGTTTTTAACTGTTAATCTGAAGAGAGTTGTTGATGTAAATGTTCAAGTTCATGTATTTCGTGACGAACGAAAGTAGAGTATGACAGACAGAGTTCTGTCACTGTAATATGTTATCTATTCCTTCATTTGTATTTACATTTGTTTGTTCATATACCAAACATTGCGGTCTGGGCTGCTGAAAAGTGTACAGACAACATTTGATGATGATCTGTACTTTCATATTTTATGAAGGGCTAGTGGCTGTTGCGCAAACAATGTTTCCAACTCCATTATCTTATCAGTTTGCTACGTATCATGATCGGGACGGTCAATCCTGATTCAGTTGCCAAGATGGTGGCCATGCTATCCATTTTGTTCTGGATAGCTTTCTTAGCCGATACCAGATTTTTTGTTTTCGTGTGAATGGCTCTTGG
>JAWQUT010000002.1:11647-48111 GCA_033807755.1 Ellobium chinense | reverse complement strand
GGAGGTGGGGATGAAGCGGAAAAGGGGAGCGGGAGACAGGGATAAGGGGTAGGAAGAGGGTTGAGGGAAAGATAAGCCTCATAATTTTTCTGAATGTTATACATCTCTAGGGCCTGGCCCGTCTACTTGAATCGTGTCCAAATACGCACAAATATGAAGGAAAATTATTAAAATGCTGGCTGACGTTAAATGAAGTTGAATCTGTGAGTTAATTATCATTGTATTTATTGCAAAGACGGAAGAAATAGATACCTGCTGTATAAGACTTTTTGGGCTACCTTAGATACCTTAGATCTCATTGTGTAGGGAACAACATATTATGAGGCCGTAGTTACCAAAGACTTCCGAACTCTGCATTGTCAGCTGTGAGTGGCCCTGGTCTTATCGGTAGATGGGAATGTTATAGTCAAGCTCACAATCAAACCCACAATCACATATGCCGAGGAACAGAGTAATTATATATAAAATATTCCCTTTATAATTTTGGATATTAGCGAAACCTTGGCAGTGGTCATTTGTTCATTGGGATCTGCGTTAAGAATGTGGAGGAGCCTTTGCGGTTTACATCTTCAAAATAATCATAACTCTCCATTAGACACAGATTATCTTTCATAAGTTAACCACACACTTTTTTAAACAAAAAGATGAAAATCACATTACACATATATTTCTCTGGCGCTCATTTTTGAAACGGGCTCTGAACACTCTTCAAGAGAGAATGGAAAAGATTTAAGAGATTTTAGAACAAACGAGTCTAATACATTCGGATTCATTTATCACTATGTAAATAAGGATGTATGCACTCACTTAATGGAACCCACTTAAACTGGTCATAACCTTAGTACAGTCTTGTACGGGAAAGCCGTCAAAAAGTTATATGTCTGCTATGAACAAATGCTCCAAGCATATTTTTGAAGATGTGCTCTATTGTATCGGATATTGATGTAATTTTGTTTCTACAGAGGACATCAGTAAAAAAAACTCTCGAAAAAGTCGCAGAGAAAGTTTATACAAGTGTATTTTACTCTCATCTGGCAATATTTTCTTGCCATTCCTATTATATTTATGTCCATTTAATTATTTCTTTAAGCGACCACCTGTCTGATCTTCAGACCCATTAATGATTTGCATCTCTGTCATTGGTTATACTTAATGGACATACAGTCAAATGGTACCTATTCTGTGATGGTAGTACTAATGTGTCCGATAGATGGCGCCATGTCCAGACGGCGGCCGGGCTTGAGGTTGTCAGAAATTTGTCAAGACGTGCGGACAGTGAGTAATTGTCCAGGAAAACTGGGATGCGCAAGACCGTACAATAAGCGCACGTGCTGTCCCCGGCACGAGGCGACTTGCATTCATTCACTCACTCTTCATCTCCACAATTCCATTCTACCCCTCACCACGTGCACGCGCCGAATCAAAGGCACCCGACCGCGAGGAAGAGTGCCTGGAGAGCCTCGGCCTTTTCGAGGGTGTAACGATTCTAGTACTTGTATTTTACGACAAAGTTTTTTTTTTTTTCCCCTCGGCTATTCTTCCCGTCTTGGCGGGTCCAGTGCTCTTCTCGTCCTTCATCACGACATCTCTTTTAGAACAGGGGGCAATTTCTCCTTGTCATTATGAAAACGATTTCTTTTCTGCAGTCCGCCCATCTTGGCCTGCCCCGAGGCTACCATTAAACCGGCCGCACTATTTGGTGCAGCGGACGTGGAAATGCAGGAACTGCGGTCTTGGGCACTTCATATCGAGGTCAGCTCGGCTGTCCGTCTTCAGTCATGGTTTTTGGACGCCTTTGTGAGAGTTTTGTAAGGTGACGGTGGGGAACATCAGATGGTTTGTTAACCAAAGGTCAAAGGGTAAGACGAGGGAGGGCCGGACTGGCTGCGTCTTCACTATAGCTGACCTGAAAAGGTAGTGAAGTGGTGGGGTTTAAGACTAACATTATTTGCATAGCGCGCTAGTCGGTCTTGTCATAGCGAATTACCTTGGAACAATGCTAGCGCCGGAATCACGGTGAAATCCTACGCAAGATGGAGATTTCAAGTGTTGAAATGTGATCATATTTTAGACGCGTGGCCTTAATGTCCGTCCTCTTGAACAGAAAGTAATGAATTAAACGATTTGAAATGGGGTTAACCTCTGGATACTGAACCGGAAATTAGCATAACCAATTTATGAAAATGTATACGATAATTTCCTTGTCCACGGAGCAAGCAGGGCACAGTACTGACGGCAGTGACAAAGATGCACAAGAAGAAGAAAAGAAATGATAATGAAACGAAAACGGGGGATTAGGAAAGGAGTTATACTAAGTTACAGCATAAACCTAGAGGATTTTGTTGTCATCTTCGCTGTCATCTTCGTCGTCGTCATTGTCGTGGTTGTTGTTGTTGTTGGTGGTGGTGGTGATGCTGCTGCTGCTGCTGCTACTGCTGCTGCTGCTACTACTACTGCAGTGCTGCTGCAGTTGTTTGCACAAAATCAATGATTCATTTCCTAGCGTGCTACCCTTGAGAAGAATTTAAGAAAAAAAAAAAAAAAGCAAACATACAATATGAACGTTAACGTTATCATCGGTGATCGTATAGGACCGGCCAGGCTGACTATACCATAATATATAAACTTGACCGGTCTTGTGTGAAGACTGACGTTATTCTTTTATATTTCAATATTCAATTCAATCTATTCAAAACGAATCCAGGTTACACAATAACATATTGGTGGTCAGACATTGATAATAATGCATGGTAGTGCAGAGACAGAACAATATAACTGCATATATACTCATAGACAAAACAACTAAACTGCATAATGGACAAAACAACTAAACTGCATAATGGACAAAACAACTAAACTGCATAATAGACAAAACAACGTAACTGCATATGTATTAAATAAAGAAAATATACTAACAGACCACTGACCATAAATAAGATTAAATAGTAAAAAGCATTCTGCATGTTACTTGAGTCCGATAGGCGCTAGCATTGAGTGAAAGAATATATTAACAATATCCACTGAAAGAATATATTAACAATATCCACATTAACAGTATCACTTGTTCCCACTATCAGTTTCAGTCTACAGTGCGCAATAGTTTTAAGAATTTTTGTTGAAACAATAACTGACAACGGTGTTCAGAATTTTTTCTCAGTTAAATTTACGATATTATACAATTTTCTAGACAGCAGCTGGACTAATACATTTTATGTAAACCGACGTTTTATCCAGAAACAGAAAAATAATAAAGTAACGAATAACGGTATCAGAATGTTGGTGATCAGCGCTTGTAGAATAGCATCGGCACTGTATGCGACACAAGGAATTGAGAAGAAATTTGTAGAACGATCTGGCCTGGTAGGGTGATTCTCTTGGGTGGGCTTTGCCTGGATATACTAATAATTGTCAGTATTTATTTATTTATTTATTTATTTATTTATTTATTTATTTATTTATTTATTTATTTATCTGATTTCTAACATATATAAACGATAGTTAATTAAATGAGGTTTTCTCTTGTTGAAAGAATGTGTGTGGGGACGGGAAGGGAGAGGGGGAGGAAAGGGAATCCAGACACCCTTGACAATATCTGTCTTCCAATATAAGATCTAACCTATGATTATTTCATTTTCACCACTGTTTAAAAACATTCTCAACCGGTCCTCGACTCTGAAATCACATGCTTCTCCTTATTCCTGTCGTCTTAGGCTTTTAATTTTCTTGTAGTATGGCACGGCCCGCAGCAATCCAGCGTTGAGGAGTTCCAGAAACCAGCGTCTCTTTCCTCGGGCTCTGTTGTTCCAGACTCCATTCTTTCTTTTCTCTTTCTTGAAGGCCTGTCATTGATTGATACAAGCAGGGAATTCCGCCAGGTGACTCCATCAGATTTGTTCCCGCACATCTCCCGCTTATCGCCATGCAGAACAAAAGTGACAAAAAAACTGGGAAGTCTTGATTTCTCTTGTTTGCCGGCTCTAACTGTTCTAGTTCCTTTTCTGTTTGCTAGTCTTCATGGCAGCCGATTTAACTCAACTACTGTATATTTTAATCAGCCAGAGTAAAGGAACCCCTTCTTGCGCGCCCAGTGCATGGATCTTATTGCGCAAAACAACCCAATCGCTGAAGTACTTTCCAGTGTCTCTAGCACTGACATAGTTATGTGTTATCAAAATATAAACAACACTTAACAACTTTTCCTGTTCAAGATTGCCCGGCTTGCAGATGATGGTCAAAATTAAAATAATTTTTTTTTCTAAGAATGAGTTCCCAAATGTCAATGCCATGCTCACAAGTTAATCACTTTATATATTCAAACAATATAATTTTTTTGTCCATCTATTAGAAGAATGGTGAATGCATTTCCTGCAAAGAGTTTTGAAAATACAGTCATTACTTTCTATGATGGCTGCTCTTTGCAAAAATAGCTTATTAAGATGATGTAATGTAACACTTATTTATATGGTCTATTTGCGACTGTATGGCCATTGAAATAGTCAAATTGCATGGGAGGGCATTTTTTTCAAGAAGGGCATAATCCAGTCAGTAAGGCCTTTTCCAGAATATCTTTCACATTGCCTAACGTGAAAATTGAATAATAAACACAGACATTGGATGCTGTATGATCTATTGAATACTCTACCAGTTTCTCCCTCTGCTAAAGAGAAGGGCTTGGAAAAAAGTCTTTTAAGAGTTACTAGTGGAATAAGTTCAGTCTGGTAAGGAGTGCAAATAGTACAATGAAATGAGAAAGAAGACTAAAAGGGAACATTTGAAAAAATGGGGAAGGAAGCTTACTAGATCGGTAAAAAAAGAAAAAGTTGCGAGTGAAGATACAGAATTGTGAACGTTTTAAGGTGAAATGTAATGGAAAGGAAAAGTGCGTCAGTAAAAGGTTCTTCGCCATCTGCAAGGAAATGTACCAAAGAAATAAGGAAGAAAGAAGCAATTAGATCCGAAGCCTTTGCCATGAAGTATCCACTTTCGCGAAAGAGGGACGTTTGTTAGATAGGTATTGTTAAATAGCACGATGTAAATGACTGTAGGGTAAAGTGAACATGTCCAATAATCAATCTTCATATGTTGCAAAAGCAAGAAATGTGACAGAATGAATGTACAAACATGTACAGCTGCGTGGACGCACATGCATACATCACATGATTGTGTGTGTATAAATGGTCGTCTTCACATACATATTATGGCCTCGCAGATATGCATTGACAGCACTGAGTTAGATTCGGAATCGTTAGAAGTTATCTTGAAAAAGGAATTACCGTCACCGGAGAAATTCCAACTCACATGAGTGACCAGTCTCGCTGAACAGGTTAAGACTAAATTCTGTAATATGTTTATATAATTATAAACTTGGCCACTTCCTTCTCATCCCAATCCCCATAATTTGGAGCTGATGACACGTTATAGATTAGTACGTCGAAGTTCTACATGAGAATTTCCTCCCCTCACCCACTTGCATTCATATGAAAATCTCCCGCTCTAGGATCTATAGATCGTGGAAATATACGAAAATGTTCGGGAAGAAGATCTCTAGGGACCTTAGGCAGAGACAGACAGACAGACAGACAGACAGACAGACAGACAGACAGACAGACAGACAGACAGACAGATAGACAGACTGATAAAAGCCTATCGAGATCCATCAGCTGAGAACAGCGTATGTAGCATTTAAGAGAATGTGGCTCCGGCACATAAAAAGGACGTCATTTCCGTTGGATGTGTCAAGGGGAAGTATTTCCTGTGAGTGAGACTAAAAACAGGAAAGAAGACGCAGAACGTTTTGGGTGGGCAACTCTCAGACAAATAACAAGAGACTATAAGTAATTGGTGCCAGACTCCTCAAAGACCTTTTCAAATTATCGCTGTCTTCTGTACTGACAATGCTTTATGGGTGTTTATTTCCCTTTTCAATAATCAACTGCTTTGTCTTATTTTCTGACGGCCTGTGGTGTATACGACTGAATCCCCCCCTGCGTGTGATTTGTAGTGGCAATTGTTACGAAATCCAGGCTAATTAATTCCAAATGTTCAATCTTTCAGTTCAGCGGTTCAATAGGTCTTTTGTGGAGAGTCTTCCAATGTTCCACCCATCAATTATTCATGGGAAGCAGGAATTCTCGCCCCTCTTATTCTCCAGGTCTTGAAAGGGAATTGAAGAAATCAGGCTGGTTTTTGCTCCATCTAGGACACATTAGGGTTTTTAATTACATCTTTCCGTTTGGGAAACGATTATCAGTGGCGTCGAAACATGGGGGGCCTGGAGGAGGTCGTATATCCCCTCACCACTTACCACACAATTTTTGTGCAACCCTGGGTGCCTCCGTAGTAGTTTAGCGTCAGTTCCACCATTACTGCTTATTTATAATGCATACCCATTTCATGAAATTACAGTGATAATGTTTAGTCTGTGTATATAGGCCTATATGCACGTAGGGTTATATCAATGGCACCATGTATTGCTTGAAGTATAATCATTATTGTAATATTTGTGTGTGTGATTGCTTGTGTTAGTATTTTTTAGTGTTCACTCCTGCAAAGTGCTTAGAGCCTATATTTAAAGGATAAGGGCTCTATAAATGAATTTTCTTCTTCTTCTTCTTCTTCTTCTTCTTCTTCTTCTTCTTCTCCTCCCTCTTATTCTTTTTCTTCTTCTTCTTCTTCTTCTTCTTCTTTTTAGTATGATTATTAGGTTGTTATTAGTAACAATATTAATAATAATAATATTATGATTGTGATCATTATTATTTTTATTATTATTATTACCCCAGTCCCCTCAACCCCTCACACAACTATAATGTCCCTCCATCCCTACTCAGAACCACGTCCCCCCTACGCCACTGTCGATTATCTTGTGCGGTGATTTTCTTGTGGAATCCTGGCCTGTGCACTCTCAGGGTCCGTCTGAGGAATCAGAAGGGTATCGACCCGGCCACCGTGGGAGAACGCCAACTGATTCGTCTCTGTTAGGCCGCCCTGTTTACATTAAGACGACAAACCTTCCCTGTATTGGTTATCGATGGGTGCCTGGGAGGCGCCGTGATATGTGGGGATCGCCGGAGATACCAGCATTCTGGGGCCTGATGTAGTATTCTGGTGGTTGTTTGTTTTTTTCTACTGTTGTAGTTAGGTCTGCTGCTGTCATGATTGCTGCTAATGACCATGTTGTTGTTGTTGCTAATGTATGTGTTTCAGACTCATGGTGGTCGTAATCGTTGACGGCCGTTGCCGTTTTTTTTTTCTTTTTCTATTACAATGGACCGTTATCAATTAGTCAATTCTAACGGGATTCACTTTCAGTTGAAGCAAAATGTGAAACGTACATTGCAAATGTGATTGAGTCATCAAATCTTGCTTCCGAAAGTGAAAGATGCATCAGCCAAATAAAAGCCAGTGTAACAAACCATATCAGCCACTCATATTCCTCTGTCAATTAAAAAAAAAAAAGAAGTAGTAAGCGGAAGTTATGGTTGTTGGAGCTGTAGCTTGCGATGTCCGGATTACCGTTAATAAGATAAGATAAGATAAGATAAGATAAGATAAGATAAGATAAGATAAGATAACTTTATTGGTCCATATTCTGGAAAATTGTTTTGATTCAACATCAGTGCATACTAACTGAGAGAATAACTCTTTTCTACACTTTTACCCTCCAACATTGGTTTCATTCTAAGAGTCGCCACCCATCTCTGCTGAAACAACTGGACTGATAACCAGTAAAGAAGAAGATCAAAGACAAGATTGCCACTCTCTGTATTATTGCTCTACAGTAATATGCCTGGTTATATACAAGATCTGCTGACCTCATACAAACCTTCAAGGAATCTGTGATCATTTGCCTTCCAACTTGCTTGGCATGCTCAAATACATTCAAGATTATTTGGAGAAGGAACAAGTGTATATATATACATACCAGGCGCCAATAGTCTGAGATTCCCACTCTTGCTCTCAGTGAGTCTGGATCATTGCAGTATCGTAAAGAGCTTAAAACTCACTTTTTTTTTAAACTCAATGTTGTTTTTTTTCCCAGCCGCAGCCTTGTGAAAGTGTGGACGATTTGATTAGTACAAGATGGAAACGGAGCACTTAGTAACAGAAGAGGGGAGTGAGCAGATGCGAATAGATGCTCACACAAAGTAGGATAAGGGGAAAGTGCTCAAGAAGACAAATGCAGTTAGAAAATGGAAGAAGGAAAGAAAGCGATGCGGTGGGAATCGAACCTGCGATTTCTGCGTCGGCACCCATCGCCTTGCCGTCAGTTTGAAATCAAGTAGACGTCTATACACGACCACGCCGTCACTCCAAAAAAGTGGCTTAGCGGCCGGGGTCTTTCCCAAAGCAGAACAGAAGACTAGCAGTAATAGTGCATCACTTTCCCTTCTTCTATTTTCTCTCTCTGCATTTGTTTTCTTGGACACTTTCCCCTTTATCCTACTTTGTGTGAGCATCTTTTTGCGTCTGCTCACTCACCACTTCTGGACAATTTGATATTGTGCAGCATATTGAAGCCCTTGAATAATAAGGAGCTATATAAGTGGAATTTATTAATATTATCTAACATTTTCCGTATTGTCACCACGATCTATTATGTCATCGCCCCACTACCGAATACACTCTTTACCTTACCATCGCCACTCTCATACTCTTTGCTACCGTCGTCACACTTCAACGTTCTCTTTACTATCGCCGCCTTCCAACATTCTCTTAGTGTTACGGTCACCAGCTTCTAACATTCTCTTTAAATTTTAGCATCACGAACTTCCAACATTCTCTTTAATGTTACCATTACCACTTCCAACATTCTCTTCCATATTACCGTCACCGTCTTCCAACATTTTCTTCAATATTACCGTCACCGTCTTTTAACATTCTCTTTAATATTACCGCTCCAGTCTTCCAACATTCTTTTTAATGTTACCGTCACCATCTTCCAATACTTTCTTTATTGTCACCATCACCATATTTCAACATCCACCTGGTGTTATCGCCACCATTTTCAATCGTTCACTTTTCCGTCACCGTTAGCACCAGGCTGCTGTCTCCTTACAACACGTCACCATCCTTCAAGGCTCAGCTTACTGCAGCTGTCAGCCATAACACGTTGATAATTCTATTTGCCTTCACCATCTTCCAACATTTTCTTTGCTGTTATCATTTTCCAACATTTTCTTTACTGAAATCGCCATCCAACATTCTCTATATTTACATATTCGTCTAAAATTTTCTTCACTGTCACTATCTTTCAATATTTTGTTTACTGATACCACCTTCCAACATTCTCCTTACTGTTCTTTCGAACTTGTTTTACCGTCACCATATTCCAATATTCTTTAAGCTGAAACCACCTTCCAACATTAGCAGTACGATCACCATCTTCCAACAGTTCCTTTACTGACACCATCTTCCAACCTTATCTTTTCTGTCATCTTCTTCTGACATTTTCTTTATTGACACAATTTTCCAATAGTTTCTTTACTGACCCAATCTTCCAACATTCTTTTCACTGACACCATCTTCAAACCTTATATTTTCTATCACCTTCTTCCAACATTCTCTTTACTAACACCATCTTTCAATATTTTCGGCACTCCACCATACTGCTTATTTCTGTTTGAGCACCATCTTCCACTATTCTCTCCACCCTTAACACCATCTAACATTCTCTTTACTCACACTGTCGCAACCATCCTCCCTCATTCTATTTGCCATACAGGCAATATTTCAAACGAGTGTATTAGAAAGTTAATATCCTAACTAATTAACCACCACACAGTACACATCCACTACTGCCCTTATTGCTATTGTTGAATCCGCTTATAGATAACTTCTAAAGAGCATAGTTAATGTTACAATTACAAAGAACTGCAATTATCCCATTGACTTTTAATGTAGAAAATGTAGCATTCTGGGATCCGAAATTGCCAATAAGCGGGCTCAGCTGTATCAATACCATTATCACCATCATGACACTAACAACAGAAACAACAGGCATGGCAAAGGCATCAGCGGCTACAAGAAGAGTGAAGCAAAAAATAATGAATGTGAAACAAAAGAAACAGAGCTTCAAAGCAAGATGTCAAAGCTGATGTGTTTTTATTTCCGCCCAACATGATCGGGTACAATGATTCATTTTGTACAGTGGTAGAATAATGCACATTTTCGGCCTAACATTGCACTGGAGAATCACATTTCATAGAACAACAGCATTAACATTGCAAGATTATAACTATGAGGTGAAGAAGTCTCGTTTCGAGACCTCGCACTGTCCGCCCAAGCGAGTTTATATTAGCATACACCCAGCCGGCCAAATCATTCACAGACTCTCTCAACTCGTTAGGGAACAACTAACGCTGCACAGATTCGGGCACTAGCACTCGGACACTAACTTTCACTGACTACAACCAAACATCAGTTTACAAACGGGTGACTTGAAGACAATGAAGATGAAATGAGTTTTCTTCAAATCTTTGTAACGTGACCATGGCGAGAATAGAAACCGGGACCTTTTAGATCCCGAGTAAGCGCCATGATCATGTGACCGCGTGACTTCACAGATTAGAATTATATTTATCAAAGACAAATTATTGAATATCGTGCTGAACATGACAATGCTGACTCCCATTAACGATTATGATTATGATAGAGATGATAATGCTCTCCCAGCTTGGTCGTAGAGACGAATTTGGGCCTGGATGGCGTCCCATTATAAAGTTAAACCTTCAGTCTTTATTACGCTAGATGTCTGAAAGTTTTTTACTGAGATACACTACTGTGTTAGCTGACCCTCGTCACTTACATAACTGAATGCCGGATGAGACAAGCCTATTATTCTTTCCTTCGTTTGGCATATTATTGAGAATTGCAGTAATACCGTAATATCAAGATCACCCATCGGTCAAGGCGTGACCGTATTGTATCGATATCGATGGATCACAACAGATTGATTGAACAGGACAAGGCAGGTGAGAACACTTCACTGGTGAAGCCTTGTCATGTCACTGGCCTAACCATATCTTGATGGTTCTGAGGACCACGCCTAAGTGGGAAGAGTTTTAATGTTTCATTCTTTCAAACATTCAAAGGTGGAAATATTTGGGAATAGATATGATCAGTATTCTATTCAGATATGTAGGTTGGTCAGCACCACAGAACTTATACTTGGTGCCGGCATGAACCTTTCCGCCTTCCCAAGGCAACTTTTTTTTTTCGTTGCATGACCATTGCAAGGACTTCGACTATGTTTGTAGAAGAGCTGCATAATGTTCATTGAGACGAACTAGTTCTGCAAATGAAAGCTCTGTTTGTAAAATGTAGCAAGTTCAAACAGTCTGTCTCTTGAATTATAGTGGATTAGTTCAACAATAAAATCACAAAACTGCAGCATCTCCGAAATGTCTGCATCTTGTAATGTAAGTGAGCTAGCTATGGTAGGGTTATGTACAACATAAACAACTCTCAAGTCTCTGGCAGCGTTACAGCTGGTTTTGGTTGGGCAACGCAGGGCAGCCATCTTTTCATTCCAATCTTCCTGCTTCGTTTGTACTACTAACTGACACACTGGCTGTTACATCAAAGTGAACTGTCCAGCCTCACTAGATGCTGTAACTTCACGGGCTGACAAAGGGACATTCACCTTGTCCTATCAGTCCTCTGCCAATAATGATGATGAGACTGAAGCAAGTTTAAACTGGCTGTCTCAAGCTCTTTTGCGCAAAGCGATGTCTCTCTGAGGGGGCAGCGTGAGAAGCAAATCGGTATTCTGTGCTACAGTTGGCCAAGGTCAGCTGTAGAAAGAAATATGCTTGATCACTTTGCTTCTTCTCCGTCAAGTAAGTGATGGAGACAATCGACTGCAGCAGTGATGAACAAGTCCATATTTTGTGCTACAACTGAGTAGAGTCTACTGTAGAATGCAGCATCCCAGAGCAATCGGCTTCTTGGAGTTTGTGGGATCGAGGGTCCTCCGGAGTCCAAATTTTAGCCACCATCGTGTTCCTGGGTCCCAGACTTGGATGTTTGACGTCACGCCAAGACAGAGAGTGGCCTGTGAGAGGTGGGGGGCCGTATACGTCAAAATCTTCATTTGCACCTGTAGACAAAGTTGGAACCATGCGTCAATCCTTTTACAAGACTACAGTATAAGCTACTCAAATTAATGAAGAAGAAGAAGATGCAGAAGAAGAAAATCGGGGGAAGAAAAGGAAGACAAAGAGAGAAACAGATACAGAGATAGACAGAATTACAGAAAACGAAAAGTGTAATCAATATTATCATCCATTTCAAAAGAAAGTAAACAAATATGAGAGTGAGGAAAGAGATTACAGAGAAGACAGAATATTAATATTTACAAGCATGTGTACATTGTCCCACCATGTTTGCTCACAAATACCACAGTGTGTGAGTCGAAATCCCCAACACTACACTCTAGTGTGTGCTGCACCAACCATTTTGATTGTCCTATTTGTACGGTAAAATGCCGGTACTTTATACAAACATCTATAGACACGGACTCGGTTAAGAAGTTTCTGTTGAAGTTTATCGGAAGTCCCATTGTCTCCTACAATACAAAACACCGTTTATGGCTTGAAATAAGATTTCTTTTCTTTTCATCACGCACGCGGTTTTGTCTGGGTGCCAACAATGCGATGATCTGTTTCGTTAGCCGTAACATTGTGGGTGTACATAGGATCGAATGAAAGCTGGGAGGCGTCAAATCTGAGCCTTGACGCAGTTTAGAAGACTTAGCAGTGTTGGAAACACATCTATCAATGTTTGCAAATATTCGGGCCAGACTGAACGGCAACATGGAAACAGCCGGCTGAGCTAGACGGCGCTAAACGGAACACAAGAGCCATTGTACAAATTAGCTAAACGTGTAAAATATGAACAAGTGTCTATAGGCCGTCTATATTCATGGATCCGTCCTACCGTAAAATACAAACATCCCAACTATCTAAATAATATTATAGTTGCATGTTTTGTGTTTCTTTGACTTTATTAAAGTCAGAAATGCTTCGTTATGCGCTCTTCGTGTTGTTATGAACAAAATGATAATGAATGTTTTAGATCATCACTACAGACTGCTCATCATTACGATCTTTGTCCTGAAAATGGCCTCTGGCTCCTAAGTAAGCATCATACAGCTATATTATATACTTGTTTTGATCAGCTCCCACCGCTATCTACATGCAGAGTAACTGTTCTGTAATCAGAAATATATTTACTTAACCATTTCGGAAGTTGTAGAACAGGTCATTGGCTCCAAAGGCCAAAATACAAGATTTCCGGAGACTTCAGACTTTGGACGGCTACAACATGCTCTTAATATGCTATTATCTGAGATGATCGCCTACCACCCAGAGCTTTTCCCAAAGGCCGACCAGGTGTAACTTTCATGTTTAAACCAGGCGTCTCCAATGCGCCATGAGCGTGACTTTGGAGAGGGCACAGGGGACATCTTCGAGGGTGATGCGAAGGGTTTCTTTACTGAGATCGTCTGGGACACCTTTGGAAGGGGAGACGGAGGTGAAATGGAGAAAAATCATGCAGACTTTCAAATATGGGTAGGGCTGATTCTTTAGGAAAAACACTACAAAGTTTGCCCGAAGACTGAGGACCTTATATTAGTATTATCATTAGTTGTTGTTGTTGTTGTTGTTGTTGTTGTTGTTGTTGTTGTTGTTGATGATGATGATGCTGATGATGATAATGATGATGATGATGATGATGATAATGCTGATGAAGATAATCCTGAGGGGATTAATACCTGTAAATAATGTTGCTTGATGTTGATAATGATGATAATACAGGAATTCTGTTCAGATTTCTTTTTCCTAATCTGTTGTCATGCTCTGGTATGGCTCATGTCATTTTAATGTAGAACTAATGAAGACATTGTAGCCGAAATACGTTATAGTCGTGAATATTTTAAAGCTGTGTATTATTTACATTAAAATTCCCCAGTGATATATTTGATCAGCTTTATTTCCTACTTTTATCAAATGATGAAGAAGAAGAAGATGAGGAGGAGGAGGAGGGTAAGGAGGAGGAGAATGATGGGATGATGGTTTTGATTTATGTCATTTGATTCGTTTTGAATTTTTATTCAGATTTTTTTTTAACACAGTTGAGTTCGCGTCATCAATGTCAGATGTAAATTGTAAAAGTTGCTCTTAAGTATAGGACTGTATCTCAGATAATTACATCGGAAAATAGCACTGAGTATGTAAGAAAGTGAAAGAGAGGAAGAAGGAAAGGAAACAAAGAAGGAGAAAAGGAAGAATCAAATGGAGAACAGCATAGAAGAAATATAATAAGAACTAAAGACAGAAGGAGCGAACGATAGGGAACAGAAAGAAGAATACAAAACAAGAAAATAGGCAGCCACAAAACGAAACTATTTTTTTTATTGTTAATTGATTGGTTGCTTTTGTAGCCTTTAACCTGAAGTTTGAAAAAAGAAATTATATTGCCCCGAGAGAAGTGTCCGAGAAAGTTTGAGGTCAGTGTGGACAAGCCCAAGTCATTTTCTGCAGTGTCGCTCTGAGAGACATCAAGTATGATCAGCATTGTTGGCTATTAATTACATTTCAAGTGGTCATTGGTACCGGCTAGTTAAAGAGGCCAGATCAGTCCGCATCTGACCAAATTTTGAAGCTCAGTGGTCTTCGTTGAAAAATCTGGGTGTCAGGAGACATAAAAAAAATGATTGGTTGGTCGAGGAGTTTGTGAATACGAATTGCAGGCCGACTCAAATGATTTTCTTTTGTTTTTGAGATTCTTGCTTTCTTCCCTGGAATTTTCATTGTATAGTGTGATGAACTTTTCGCCTTTTTTTTATTTTTTGTCAGTCTAAGCAATTTTCAAAAGCATTTTCGATTTCTTATGTTTGTGAGGTAATTTTCCCCGCTTTCTGGAGAAGGACTTTTCGTTCCGTGATAGATCTAGAGACGAAGGATAAGGTTTGAAAAAGCACTTTCGTTTTGAGATCAGTTCATAAACGGTGAATGGATTTCAAGGAATCTGGTGATTCAGCTTCTTATATGCCGGATTCTCAGGCTCCGTCCGGTTTATGATTCTTGCTGACTCCAATATTTTATCATCTTTGCTCACAGTGTTGTTATGCTGAGAATTTTATACGCGCTTGTGCATTGTCCAAATATGTTTGTTCATGAATACTTGAGTGTGTGAGTTGAATTTCTAAGACTATGCTTTGGTGCGTGCTGCATCACCCATTTTGATCGTCATATTAATACGGCAAACCAGTGGTACTTTACGCAAACATCTATAGACACGGACTCACTTAGAAATTTCTGTTGAAGTTTATCAGAAGTTCCATTGTCTCCTTCATTGCAAGACGCCGTTTATAGATTGAAATAGCCTGCAAACTTCGTTAATTACATAATTTCCCCATAATATACCAGTTCTACAAGACTTTTTGGTGGTGAACGATGGTGGGCTGTATGAGCTGTGCATGATATTGTTTGCTTGTGTGGACGTGTGCTTGTGGTCTAAAAAGCATGGTTTGTTGTTTTATATGTCAGGTTTTCACGTCCCTTTTCATAGCAGTTATTGCTATATCAGAGACAAGACGTGAACCCCAGCCAAACTGTCAAAAAGAGTGGCTAATTCCGACTTCTTGTAAATAGACGGATAAATGTGAATATTCTATCACTGCTACAGATTGAATCTACTGACAACTTGCGCATTAACGATGGAATCTCGTACCATCGTAATAATGCCATTAATTCTGCACGTTAAAGGCAACTGAAGCTACATTCAACAACGATGCACTAAAGTATTTCTTACGATATTAAGAGATCCCATCGTTACTGCGCAAGCTTTCATATATTTTCATTTGCGATGTCCTCTTGCTTTCTGATTTCTCATATGGTTGACCCATCATCATTATGTATCGAGACTGACTAAATTTGTGATACCGTCTCCTTGTTTAGTCATCAACTATCGCATAAGTAATTAAGGGACAAATAAATGAAAACTCAAGTTTCTCTAAAGCCATATATAGGACAAAAGCAACGTAACAGTGGATACCTGTAGCTCACATATTTATTTTTGTGGTTTTTTTTGTCTTGACAGAAATGAACCAAACATTTTCGTGGAAATTATAATTCCATTATAGTTTAGATAACATTCTGTTTAGTCTAGACCAAAGCATTTTATAAGAACCACTGCCGATTGTGACATTACATAACTCTGAATTATCAGATTATTCCAGTTTCCTGTTACTGGTTCTTTTCGGGGTATATTCGTATCTATAAAAATTGAATGTTGTTTGGTGGTTTCCGCTTATCGGGCAAAAATTGCTAGGAAAATCCTACCCAATAACCTATAATTTTACAATTAAAAAGGCACAGTATAGCTATAATAATGCTAACCCGCCGTAAAACCCTGACTCAAATAAACAAAGCCCCTCCATATGGTCACTGTCTTTGACAGATTATTCATTTCAGAATGAACGCAGAACAGTCCTGTCTCGATTTTTTTTTTCTAGCAAATATACTCGGCGAAAAAAAAAAAAGAATTAACTTCATTAAATTTAATGAACTGATCGTTTACCTCGATGTGTTTCGTAATGCCTTTTATTAATTTGAAGATCGTTGCGTTTTCGTGCGTATATGTGTTTATCATGCATTTGTAATAATTGTCTCACTACCGCTTTGTTATTAACATTAGCTGCAGTAGTCAGAATACTGCGCCCTGCGGCCTGGCTGATTAGTACTGTTTCGTATATATTAGTGATCAGCGTCTGTAAATGACACTTGACAGTGGCATTTTAAGCTCTATCAGGGGGTTAGAGAATATCAAGATTCAAGATTCAAGATTGTTTATTTAGGCAAAAGCCAACCACATAACAATAAATTCAATAATTCAAAATGAATAAAAAAGGAAAAAGGAAAAAAAAGTGCATAACTGACACATTTACTTCATGGCATCTCCTTCTCTCTCCCTCTCTCTTTCTCTCTCGCTCTCTCTCTCTCTCTCTCTCTCTCTCTCTCTATCTATCTATCTAATATATATATATATATATATATATATATATATATATTATTATATACACACATATACATACACACACATATATATATATACGCAGTATACACCCATATACATACGTACATACACACACCTTGATGATCTGATCTGCCGGGGTCATAATACTAATAGCGTGAGGTCGAATGAGAGGACAGCTACAGGAATACGAGGCGTATAAACATTACTATTATTATTATATTATTATTATTGTTATTATATGATGCGTTTTGACGTATAAGGTTGTATTCCATAAAATAGATTATATTATTCAGATACTGGTATTATTATATTGTTCGGAATTCAGGCCGATTCCGATGACAGTATCTGAATGCATGTATGAGCTCAAACAACTCAGAGTGTAACAATTTTATGAAGAATTTGGGTCTCTTCTTTGTTATAAAATTCATGTAATTTATACGATCCTGCTTTTCTCTATACTTTATTTGTATGGAAAAGGTATTATACGAGTACGTCATAACAGACGATTTTTATGTTTTAATCTTGGCGGTAACAGAAATAGTCTATCTGCCATGAAACAAGAGAATGCATGTTTTATACCGTATTATGGTGATTAATACAACTGAAGGGGTCATCCTTAATTAGTTCTAAATACTAGCAGTGACATAAGTGATAAATGTATGATTTTTGAGAACGCGTCTTCTTTCTTGTTCTCACATTCGATGGCGGGACAGCCCAGAGATCATAATACATACATAGTTCCTGTTCTAAATCTTATTGCATGGCTGTGTATTTGAGAACTTCACTTTTGTATTAATTGCAACGTGAAAGTTCATTCTGTATATATATTGTTGTATTTTAATTGTTTATGAAGATGTATTGTCTAATCTGTTCGTGTCTGTCCCGCCATTTGTTACATGTAATGTTTGACCGTCTTCCTACCGTCAAGCACGGCCTGGGCATGAATAACAAAACTTGTTCAAACTTGTTTAACCTTGTTGCTCGGAAACCTATAATTTTCACCTTCGCTGGCATTCATCATTGATTACCCTTCTATAAGAACTTGAGAGTAACCTCTATTCTGATGGCTATAACGTATTTACACAAAGCGCGTTACAAGCTGGGGCTGTGAGTAAAACTGAACATGATTCCCAAGTCCCTGTAAGGATCATAAAACCATATCTTTCTAACTGCATTAAGCTTTGCATCAAGACTCACCAAAATTGATTGGAACATAAGGTCGTGGGTAAATCAAGAACTGTTATGTTAGTCTCTGTAACACAAGCTGAAATGAGTGCTGTTACGACCCACTCAGCTTACTCCCAAATCCAACCCGGTTCTCGAGAGAGACCAGACAAGATTAAAAATGGAAAGTTGGAAATTTTTAACATTTACTTTCATGGAAAAAGAATTAAATTTTGCGGTTTCATGTTCACCTTGCACCGTCTTCGCACAATCTGTTGTAGAACTAATAAAATGAGGCAGTGCAGTTGCTAATTTTGAAAACAGAGAACTACATTTTCTCAAACTCGAATCTCTTGGGGAACACTAGAAAGGAGAAAGGTAGGCATGCGCTCTGGGCATTTCCTGATTCCTGACGTTACAATCATAATACACGTTACAAACTGGTATCAGATGTGAATTTCAGGTCTAGTTTGCAATGTGCAATATGACTGTAACATATGCGCCTACATCTGTTATAGCGGTCAGTAAGAGATTCGACCTTGAAAATCAGAATTCTATGATATTATCCACTTAGGCATTTACGGCCATATACTTATCTCACCTCAATATATACAAATAATTTGACGGCAGTGCCCTGCTATTAGTATGCATTTGCTATACACACAGATATGCAACAATGAGTACGTTGGAGCACTAAACCTCTGAATGCTGAGAGTGGCCGTACGCATAATCTTTTCGTTAGTTCACGCACTGCGTTAACTACGGGAAACTCCCAAAACATGAGTAGTGTTTACTGTAGTTAATGCAGTACGTTAAATAATGCAAGGATTATGCATACGGTCACTGTGAGTTAGCAATCAGCGTGGCTTGACGACTTGACCACTCACCTGCGTGACAGTGTATGATGACCTTCTTGGGCTGTTCATGTACGTGTGTGTGTATACTCTCCTTGCTGTGGATGTCTGACTGCACGATCTCCGACAAGAAGCCGATGTAGCCAATGGCCAGCCTGAGAGTGTCCACTTTACTCAGACGTTTCTCGTATGGAAGTGTTGGGATGTGCGCTCGCAGTCCTTTTTTTTTTCCAGGGATGGGGAGAGGGGAAAGATAGAAGGATACAATTATTTTATACACCAGTAAAGACCCCATGTAAATATATATTTAATATATTTATGTAAAGCAGTATTATATTGTGTCTTTCTTCTGCGTTATATTTCATTAAATATAGATCGGTGTGCATCTACAATGCACAGCTGCGGCAGAAGAAGCCAAGCAACAGGTGCTTCGAAAGTATGACATTGGTTAGTGCACCTAGAAGCTACTGAGAGGATGTTATCGTTGTAAATCTATGGAAGATAGAACATAATAAATCGGCCTGTCTTGCGTTTTTGCGTCCAAAGCATAATATCCCACTTCCTTGCAAAAATGTAAGAGACGTAATATAGAAATTTCTCGTCCTCGGGAACATCTACAGCCAGTCCGTTTTCAATGGTGCTATTTTCTCGCAACTTTCAAAGGCACTAATACAAAATTGTAAATGATTTGAACTTATCATCCTCCTTTTTTCTAAAGCGTCTTATTTTGTAAAATCTTGAAAGCAGAGCCTGCCAGAGCCAAGATTTCATCTGCGTTAAAAGAAAGCGAGACTTAAAAACGTGATTAAATATTCTGAAAATCACCACATTAAGTATATAAAGTTTCTGGAAAGGTGATTATGATAACGAGAAATGCTGTATCGGTCTTTTGCTTAAGTTGATAAGTGACAATTATTGCAAAAAAAAAAGGAATGGCGCAGTATTTAAAGCTTACCAAAACCGGCGCTATTTCACAGTAAACAAATTTGGTCTTTCATTCATTGCTTAAAAACAAAAATAAGGTATTGTGTGCTTTGGCTTTAGATGGTGTTTCTTCCCTCTCTGTTATTTAACAAAAATCCTGGTTTTGATATCTGTCACGTTTCATCCGTTCTCATTATGATTCTTTTTAAATGCCAGGTATCTGTGCATTTCGTGTGGTCAATTCCACGCCCACCGAGTTCGCCAAGTCACCCCTCCAAAGAACACAGGAAGGGGAACCCGAGAGTTGTAAAAGCCTTTTAAATGCCAAATGACATAACTCAGGTTTTCGCCAAGGTTCCCTTCTCCACTTTGTTATTTTATTGTACACGTAATATCAATAATGTTGTATAGTATACCTTCAAATGTATCGTTGATGGACTGCATATTTCTCCCCTTAGCTACTTTACTGTAAAAGTAATATCAATAAACTTGTCTAGTATACCTTCAATGCATCGTTCGTAGACAGTATACTTCGCTTAGCTACTTTACTATAAACGTTATATCAATAATGCTTCAGTATACCTTCAAATGCATCGTTAATAGATCGCATGTTCCTCCACTTAGCTACCAGTTACATTTATAATGCTATTGTAAATATCCTTAAATGCATTGTTGATAGACTGCATTCTTCTTCAGCTAGCTATTTTACTGTATACATAATACTAATAATGCTGTAAAGAACACCTTCAAATACATCGTGGATTGACTCATGTTTCTTCATTCAGCTATCCGTCGTAACATTTATAACGCTATTTTAGATATTTTCAAATGCATCGTTGATAGACTGTATTCCTCTCCACTTAGCTATTTTACTGTACACATAATATCAATAATGCCGTAAAAGATACCTTCAAATGCATCGTTGATAGACTGCATACGCTTCCGTTCTCTCATGTTGGCAGCTTGTCGTTGTTGGATCTGTTGCTGTTGGCACTTCCGCTTCCTGCGCCTTGGAGTCTTGATGCAGGTGTACCCAGGAGGATAGTCAGGCATCTCACCTGGGGACGGACTGCCCAGGACGGTCAAGGAAGACGGTGATGGCGGCGAGCTGACTGGCGAGTAGCCGTAGCTGAGCCGGAAGCTGGTATAGAGATGGTGCGGGTGGCTTTGGTCCTGGTGAAGTTGCTGCTGCAGGTCATGGTAATAGTGCATGGGATGCTGCAATTGGTGATGCTGATGGTGCTGGTGGTGGTGGTCGTGGTGTAAATGCTGGAAGGTAATTCCGTGTGCATTCATGGTGACAGTGTCGGCACAATGAGAAAAGTGTAGACACATCAAATACAATGATAAAGACTCGTCGTTATTTAATTCATGCTTTGTTTTGTCGCATTACGATAAAAACAAAATGTTTTTGATAACACTGAGATAAAGTTATGTCCAACAATCGAAGGAAACGTTTGTACCCATCACTGATGATAAAGAAATTATCCTAACAAATTCGCAGATTTTGTTGTTGCTATTGTTTCTGTTTAAATGCACACGCTAAACTTTTGTAGTGTGCATTGGCTCTCTCGTCATAGAATCAGCAGCAGTTTGACACTGGCTATCGAACTTCGCACTTTCTTAGATTCATATTACACGTATATGTCCGAACTTCTCATATCTCTCTACAAAACTTAAATTACGAGAACACTGTCATTTTGCGTAATGAGTCAATATGCTTAGCAGCGTCAACTGTAATTGAAATTAAGAGGGAAAATATTGCCAGCTTTGAGTCAAGTGGAACATGAAGATGTTTCCTCTACATTCCCCCACTAACATGGTGTCGGTAATCACTTCTAACATTTCCGGTAATGCCGTGATCCGGCCATTTATACTGTCCTCATCTCACGCGGAGACGGAAGGCGGAACCACGAGGTGTCGCCTCATGTCAACACTGGAGCACGTGCTGGGGCTGGCGGCGACCAATCGCGTGTCTCGCTCGGCCTTCCATTGATGCCTGCGCATCGATCTTCTAACGGTCTTCTTTTCAAGCCTGCCCCTCTAGGGCGGAGTCAGCTATCTTTAGAAAATAAAATAAAAAAAAGATATCAAGATGATAACGTAGTGAGAGTGAGAAAGGAACAAACAGAGAGGCTGTAGGAAGGGGGATCTGTATGTTTAACGATTTATCTGCCAAATTTCTGGTTTATCTCCATAATCACTATCTGATTTCATGTCTATACAAATCTCTGAATTTTATCTATTCCTTGATGCCCTCAGTATCAAACAAAAATTAGTGAAAATAAAAGAAACTCGTTAAATGTAATCGTGATTTTATCATACTGCAAACGAGTGTGCGAACGTTTTTCCCCTTTTGAAGGGATAGGGAGGAGTAATGCTCTTCCGAACACTCTTTGGAGAAGAGAGAAAAAGAGTAAAGTATTTGGGAAAGTGGTTAATATTTGTCACTGTCTTGTCTTTAATGTCCGTTGTTTGCCAAGAAGATGATGATACTGATCTAGTACAGAGATTGTCTTCAACCAGTGATGACATGGTCAGAATTGAGTACTGTACTTATATCTTGAGCTGGTAGGAGAGTACCCTATCTGACCCTCATTCCCAAGCGATCTGCTAAGTTCCATATTACATACTCCTATAGACCTATCTAAAGATGATAAGTTACATCATGTCACCAACCATAAAACTACCATATAATACAACTTCCTTGCACTGTCATACACGCACGGCTGTGCTGCATTAGCCAGTCTTTTTTCGCATCTTATATTCTCTTGTACAACTGGAACTTTTTGAGGATTTTTTTTTTTTTTGATACGGAGTTCATTTTGTTTACTTCCATCTTTTCCTTGTGTTACTGTTTCAGTTCCTAAATTAATGCCTGAGGAAGGAATTCCATATAGGCACCGGACTGGGAGGCGCCTGAAGTAACAGCATAGCCATAAAGTTTCAGTGCACACATGCTTTGATCTGATTCATTTATAAAGACAATGGGATGAACCATTAATTTAGCTGTCAACAAGATTCCGTTATATTTATTTACCTGGTTATTGGCAATAGCGCAATATACGATGAGGATCGCAGCTCAAAGTCCAAGCCATTAGAGGGAAGGTGAGAGGGTGAGAGGGTGAGTAAATGATAATCCTGATCTGATCTAGAATCATTGTCATCATCAATTACTCCGTAAACAGAGCATGACATGTTTCGGCTGACATAGGTCCGTATCTTACTCTTTGATTTTCTGGTCATAACGTCGTATTACTTTTATCTCCGAGACATTCTAAGGCAAGATTTTTTTTTAAATTTCTACACATTTGACATGTCTTTTGCTTTTGTTACCATAATTAAAGCCAACGTTTACGGACCTACCTTTCGTAAGCCATTGAGACCGACTGTGTTTTCAGTGAACGAGTGAGTGGAGGATTATATAGCAGTTTATATAGTAGCATCGAAATCTCGAAAATTATTCTAGTCTCGCATCTTCTATGCATTTTTAAACTGATTACAGCATGTCTCAGAGAAACCAAAGCCATTTACCAGTATCTGAAAACTTGCATTTCTAAAAGATTAAAATTAAGATTCTCTCTTACATTTTATGTGAACTTTGTCTGGAGTGTGTATGTACATATACGACACTGGGAGGAGCTGGACCTGATAGATGATAATAACAAAAGCACTAAAGTGCCATACACCACTTACGCAGGTTGATCCATTGCTCGCCTCTTTCCGCATAAGAATGCATAAAGAAGGTAAGAAGCCAGATATTGTAACGTCTGATGATGGCATTAAAATCCTTCACTAAACTGTCAAGTAGATTTGCACTAGGTCCAGAAGGATTCAGATGAATTGAGTTTTATCGGTTGGTGGATTTTGTGATCGTTGATTTTAAACATGTAGGCCGAGTTTAAGGAAACAAAAGGCGTGAAGGACAAAAACAAACAATTACAGTATTGGAATCAAAACTTCGCGGAGGTTAAAAAGAAATATGACATTATCAGCAGAAACCATCAAAACGTAAGTACAGTGGATTTATTACCCATTATATGAGACTGGCGCATTAACGATGGAATCTCTTACTGTCGTAACAATTAGGTGAACTTAGTATGTTGATAGCTTCTAAGGGTACAATTGGGAAAGATGCACTGATGTAATTCTTACCATTGTAAGATATCCTATCGTTAATGCGAGGGCTCTCAATATCTTCCGATGAATATTTTGATTAAGTGGATTGAAAACATGCCATGCTACGTTTACCAAGTAGAATAACCCGTTTACGAAACAAATTAAAGCCAAAGATTCTCGATCAAGATTTTCGATTACTCACTCCCTCATTTACTCACTGACTCCTTGGATAATTTTTGTCTTGTCATAGAGACCACTGCTGCCCAAAACCACATGCGAGTGACGTTTTTTTGCTTGTAGCTAAAATAATGTACTGCTAATTTGCCACCATTTTGAGTCGGATATGAAGATGTCTGCACGGGCTTTGGAGGTTCGTTACGTTACGTCAAGGTAATCAAAAACCTGAGCATTAACGATGGGATCTCTTACCATCGTAAGAATCACATTAACCCTACATGTTGAACGCTACTGAGAGTGCATTCAACACCAATGCACTAATGTATTTCTTACTTTTGTGTGCAAATTCTCAAATATTATTAAAATTTTAGGTTTGCCCACTTGAGCTCTAAGGTAATTGTATTTTTCTCTCGTTTATACGGCAGTTCTAGGTCTGTTAGAAGTGATCTTATTTTGAAACCTTGGGGGGAAAAGACTTGCTCATAAGTTGCCCACCTAGAAAATCTTAACCTGCTTAATGACACCACTTCTAAAGAGACCTCATTTTAAACAGAACTAAAAGGCGTTCGTCATAATATACAGGTTTGCCTACTGTATGACAGAACAAAAACTGCTAACGACAATCGCGGAGAGGGTATGCTGATTGTCCCAAAAGATATGTTGATTGCGCACAAAAAAAAGCCACAGACTGCCCATATTTTTATACAGATTGCGCCAAATTTACGACAGTTTGAGCCAATTTTAACCCTCATGTAACTAACTTACATTTTCGTAGGTTTACCGGAAAGGACAACTTGAAATTTCACTGGGCGTACAACTGAAAACATGAGGAATAAAGTGGGGTTCAGTAGTGTCTCTAAGAGGGAGGCCAAGTAATAAATATTTCAGTGCTTTCCGATGAAAGGTACTCACAGTTCGCAAACTTTATCGTAGAGGCACACAATGCAGGGGATTCTCTTTTTCCTTTAGATATCCCGTTAGAGATGAGAAAAATAACAAATGGACCCGAAACATTCCACAACCATTTTAATCATATAAAATCAAGTAAAAATGTATCAATGCAAGAAACAGACACAGTTTGGTCATCTACACAACAGGAACATTAACATATTATAAATGAAAAAAATCGGGGACCCTAGCAGAATATGGGTTAATGAGCAGTTAACACATACCATCCACACATTTTTTTTTTTCGAGATCTTGAAAAGTAAACAATCTGTAACTACCATCAAAATTCAAAATTTCGGCCACAAGCCAAAGAGGAAGAAGAGAGAAAAGCTACAAGTAACATTACAAAGCTATGCGAAATATCAGACCGGGAAGTTTTCAAGACAATGCTATATCACTGGTCTTAGGCACAAATACACGTCTCTTTGTTAACAAAAAATGAATGAAGATGTTTTATGGAATTAGTTTGAAACGTCGGTTGATCTAAACTTCAATACAAATTATCCTGTCCAAAATCCCACTGCCACCTCCCCGATGGTGAGCAGGGAACAATGAATTTTTAAAAACAAAAATGGCAAACCGGAGGGGTCGAGGTAACGTTTCAGAGTTTTGCCTATTGTAAAATTACTGTAAAACTTACGACACGTCGCCGATCTACTTTTACGTTACTCTGACTAAAGGCTCAATCTATATATTATTATGTCGAGTTTGGCACAATCAACATACATGCTTTTTCTTGGGGATTAGCGCAATCTACAATTTGTCAAGGAGAAGAAAATAGCAGCAGCAACATCATCATCACAACAATAATAACAACAACAACAATACTTAAATTTAAATTAATTTCGTAAGCCCAATTCTGCCTCTGAAGAACATAAATCTGGCAATCTGAAGCTCAGAGGATGACTTTTCTTCGTTGTCACAAACAAACATTATTATATAATATGTATGTCAACTCCTTCAATACATAAGAAGCGCTTGTCGCCATAAATGAGTTTGACGGTACCTTGGATGGTAAACCAATCGACTGTTCTTGATTAAGTGACACTGGAAGCGACATGGGTTAGGGTATCAGTGGTCTGTATTTAGTTATAACAAACGGCAACGCCATGTACTTCATATTTAAAAAAAAAACAAAACAGATGAGTAGTTTACCTCTCTCCCTAAAAAAAATATCTGCTTGTAATTATAGAAGGGTGGATAGAGATACTTTTTAACTGGCCTTCATTGAGTTGTGGCGTTCTTAGTGACCATTCTTCACGTTACTTTCACTCCCGCACGCGACAGCCATGTCGCTACAAACTGCGCGGAGATTACACAACAGAATGCTACAGTACTTGCCCGCGCCCGTCACGCGACTGGCGTGCTGCCCGCGTGACTTGGCTGGTGCTGAGAGTATCGGAAAAAGCCTCTCACTGGTGCTTCGAGGGCGCGCGTGAGCTGTGAGGTCACGTGCGCTGTGATGACATACAAACATCGTGTCGAGAGTAGCACAAGGGGGAGAACACTGAGACGGTTTTATTGAGGAAAGAGACCTTAACCGGGACTTCCTGTCAAACAGTGTCGGAGAAATACAAGACAATGAAGAGGGAAATCGTGAGCTGACGCGTTTTCAGTATCAGTTTTGTGTCACTCAAATCAGACCTCACTTGGAGTTAGGAACATCGACCGACTGTACTGAGCGAAACTCGAATATCGCGTTTTAATACGTACATAAAGTTGTTCTGCTTTTATTTTGAATGAGAGCACCCATTTATAAACGGTGATGAATATGCATAGAACGACTTTCTGATCAAGGGAAGTTATTAATGCACATGTAACATACTGACACGCTGCAATTCTTATTATATTGCTCGGATGGCTTGCTCGCCTGAGTGACTTTGCTTGAATGGGGATTATAATAGCTATTCTCACAATAACAACAACTATTATACCACACACTTCTACCATTGCCGCTACAACAACTACTTTTACTGGTACCATTCTTACTCTCTTACTATTTTTGCTGATTTCAAACACTGTCATGAGAACAGTTCTAAAATTCCGAATAGGATCACCTTGCCATAGGATACATAGAATTTAAGCTGTTGCGAAATTCTGAACAAAATAATACCAAAATATGCGTTTGACCTGGGTTACGTTTCTTTGCTCCCCACACCTGAATGAAAGGGGCGGTCCTTTTATTCTGTGGTCGGTCTCTCAGAAATTCTGAGCAATGGAAGTTTTAGTCTCTAAACAATCCAAAATAACTATGACTGATGCGGAAGAGCATCTTTGCCTCAATTATGAGCATTCATACCACTTTTGATTCTTGCCACATCCTTCCCCGTTGATAAAGCCCGTTGGTAAAAAGTTCCACTAACAAACTTGAAACTGTAGATGGTGGTCGCCATTGTTGCCGAGCTCTCATTTTCGGTGCACTGCAAAAACTAACTAACTCTAGAAGCGGAATAGTGAAAAAAAAAATAACCCCGGATGTAATTTGTGGACCGCGACGTTGTGGATCAACAATGATGGCATGTTGTAATACGATGACCTCTCATATTATATTTCCACCCATGTGAAGTTTTCATATCGTCACAGACATAGGCAGTTCGTGTATCTTATTTGGGTGAGTGTTTCCAAAAAAGGAAGAAACTTTCTCTTTCACACGTCTGTGACATGTCCTCTCTCAACCTCGGCCAACATTGTTTACGCTCTTGCTATTCGCATGGGACTGTGCATCCCGATGTCTACCACACCACATGATCCCGTACTCTCTCAGCTAAACTAGACTATACCATGTCTAAACAATGGTAAAGACCGAGACACTCAATTCCTCAACGGAGCACAGCAGTAAGTGCTGCGGTCTAAACCTCTGCTGGAGTCAATCCATCAAACAAAAAAACACTCACGAGGATTCCCCGTGTATTAGACAAATAATAAAAAAATGTCAATCTCAAGGCTTTTTCCGACATGTATTTTTGCCACTTTCTGTGTGTTCAGCCGATTTTTATCACCTTGCCCCTGTCAACCTAAAAAGAAGTATTTCATATAATAATGAAGTTTGGAGAAGAATGGAATTGTAGAGAACAAGTTAAGTAGCACAAAAACGTCAAATTTCAAATGCACTAACTATTTTTTTTTTATTTTCACTGTCTCTTTGAGTTCGGACAGGAACTCCGCTACTGTCATCAGAGTGATTTAAACTTTCGAACAAATCATATTAAAATTACATGTGGCCTTAGGTGTGAGAATACGACCGTATATGTCCACACGGACGAAGGACAATATCTGAGGTCAGGCATTGTCAGCCCATAGGAGAAACAAAAACATCTTGTCATTTTGTTTTATCTCTTACTGAGTGAGTAACAGCTGGGAGATTTGTTTTTGTCACTGTGACTACCAGCATCTTCACGTGCATGAAAATTGTATTAATGCAAGAGTCCTTAATAGAAAAGTATGCAGTCCACTTTGCTAAATCACACTCCATTTTGTCGTAGTTTCCTCCTGATCACAACATTCTTAGATAGTAGAATATTGTTGTTTTTTTTTTCAGGTCACGGGATAAAAGCTATACCATTTTAAATGCAACTATTTTTGCAAGTTCCCAAGGAGTCTTGACACCATTATCAGCCGTTTCTTAGGTAAAAGAGAAGATTGCACCAAATTTCACAAATCCAAATCATAGCTGCATTAAATAAGTAAACAATACATAGTCACCCATACCATATTATTCACAAAGAGTAAAATGCCTTGGACAAGTTTTATTGAACCTTGTTGAAATACCAGTGTGCCACAGGCAATTCTAGAAGAAATGAAGGAAAAAATTCGTCTTTTGCCATGTTTCCTTCGATATCATTGGAGGTAGTCATATTTCTCTCTCTATTAATGCGAGGACAGCTATTGCGTAGGACCAGCTGAAAGTACCAATTTCAACAACAAAGCAACAGAGAAACAGCAATATTTCAGAGGCAAGAACATATCAAAGTGCAATGCAAATAAAAGCCTGGAAAACATTGAAAACTTGACGACGAAGGCGATCATAATTAATATCATCCAAAATGATACGTATAGGAGATATATTTGCCAACTTTTTGACTGCTTGCAACCTGCGTGAGAATGTACATTATTATTCTAAAAGTATCGTCCATGTAAATGGCAGCGGCACTGCATGCTCCCAAAGAAGTTGAAAATGTCATTAAGTGGTCTGACATGCCAGGGTGGTAATTTGAAGTCCGTGAGCGCGCAATGGCTGAGATACCAGATTCATGTTATTATTGTTGAAAAAAGGCTGCCCTAAGATCAGCAGGCAAAAAAAAGAACCGATTTATCAGAATTATCATTACCACACAGCATTCATAAAAAGAGACATCCAAATCCCGCTTAGAAAACGGACTTCTTCATGAATTTTGTCAGTGTAGCATAACATAGATAATTCTGTTAAACCGAATTCTCCCTTATGCTAGTCACTAAAGGAGTAAACAGATNATCCAAATCCCGCTTAGAAAACGGACTTCTTCATGAATTTTGTCAGTGTAGCATAACATAGATAATTCTGTTAAACCGAATTCTCCCTTATGCTAGTCACTAAAGGAGAAAGTTGGAAACAGATTGAGATCGTTGATAATTTTCACATCTATGGCAATCAATCACAGTTCTTAATGTGTGGCCTTCAAATCAAGATTGGGCTTTCGTAAAAAAAAACTCCCTTCCCCTCCTCCCTCCAGTTGTTTAAATACTGGTTCCCTGCAATCTTCAGTTACTGCTTGTGTAGACTGTAGGCCTCTTCAATCTATTCAGCCATGAAAACACTTATGTGCTTAGCTGTGGTGAGTACTTCAGCTTTCTGCAGTTGTTAGTTGCTGAAACTGTGAAAATGAACCTTTTAAACAATTTTTTTTAAAGTCATCATTTTCAAATATGTAGAACACATACATGAATGTAAATCATAATGTTATACAAACTTACAGATATAACATAGAAGACTTTCAAAAATGCACACATCAGTTTAAATTTACACATGGTTATAAGACTGCTATTAATCTATAGCTCATAATCAAAGAAATAGTCCTCTCTAAATTTTTAAAGAGGATAATTATAGAACTGGTTTGAAACTTGGTAGGTATGGGCCCATGAATTTCTTAAAATGACACCAGTTGCTTGTACTGAAAATGAACTTCGTACTAAACTACAAGTACACAAAATATTTATTGCTTGTTACAGAACGTGTGAAAATGACTTTGGTGCAAATCAGCCTGAGATGGTTTAGATACAATTTTTATATTATCCACCATAAGACTTTTTCAGATTATAATAATGCGGTTTATAAGTCTCGCATCCAGGCTATGCCCGCTCACGCGACTTAACATTATTATTACCCCGACATGCCTGAGCACATTAAGTCTCTCTCAACTCCCTGAGGAGCATACAGTGCTCACTAGCATAATAACCATATCTTTCATTGCCTATAGCCAGGTACCCATTTTACAGACAAAAAATGTGAATGAAATCCTTTCCAAAGGCACTTAGAACACGATCGTGGTTGGGAAATGAACCTACGACCTTTAGATCTTGAGTCCAACGCCGTAAACGTTCGACCACGCAGCTTCACATAGTATGGGTATCATGAAATGTCACACTCGGGCTCGTTTTTAATCCTTTCGCTACGTATGACATATATGCACGTCCCTACTGTCTGTTACAAACAGCTTTTAGAGGCACCGATCTGTCCTGGCCGGAAGTAGTATTCTCGTGGCGTATGCGACGTACCCATACGTTTTATTTCCCGTATAATGAACTGCTGCTACCTACAGATGTTCATGGTAATTTGGTGACGTCGGAGTTTCACAAACATAACGTAGCGAAAGAGCTGAAGTGTGCACAAATTAATCTACCACGCTTTGAGGGTTTTNGGGGGGGGGGGGGGGAGGGGAGGGGAGGGAAGGCAGAGTGTTTATAACTGGTCTCGATTATTTTGTGTGACATTCTAGCTCTGCTCGCTTGCTCGCTTGCTCGCTTGCTCACTCACTCACTCACTCACTCACTCACTCACTCACTCACTCACTCACTCACCCTTTGAACCCATGGCATAAGGATGCATGCTACATCAAAAGTACAATACTCTAAGTATGTCTACATAACGATAGTTATTATGATCTGTGCTCGTGTAACTTATTTGTAGTACTGCTGACCCTATCAGGTCGCCGTGCTGTCGAGAGCGACATGGGCGATCTTTACTGACTGCAATACAGACCCGGACTGTCAGGTGTACGAATGCTGCACCTATGACCCGCGAGCTGTCAGCGCTTTATCTTGCAAACCTCGCTTATGTAAGTGGATCAACTTTGTCTTTTATACCGCATTTAAGTGTCTTGTAAAATCTCACCCTAGTGAGCGTTAAATATCTTTGCAACTTCGCTTTAATGAACACTTTAGGCCTATATATTTCAATCAGGTGAGTACATTTTTCTTGCAAACCTCCCCGAAGTGGGTACCTTGCCTATGTAGGCACTATGCTTTGCCCACTTCGCATGCTAGAGTATTTTTGTCTTGTGTGCCACCTTGACTGTCGGCTTAGTTCCCGCTTGCCTCCCTTTGTCCCGCCTTGCATATCAGGTCTTTGATACCTATTGTTTTTTCTTCTGTTGGCCCTATTAACATTTTGTGTTATTCTACATATACCACTGTGATTTGGGGAAATCTCTTCCATGAAGGTTAAAGTACTTCTTTTGCCCGATCTTTTAACGGGAAGAAAAAGGGGGGTCAACGCCCAAAATTTTTCACAAATGTCTTTCGAAAAAGATCACCTTAAAATTTTGATTTGGTCCCCAATTTTTCATTTGGCTGGTTTTGACCGCGTGCGAATACATAGGCCTACACATTTTATTTTTTATCTAAAAGGCTAAAATTGTACCTGAAACTTTAAAATTGGATGCTTTACTTTTATCACAGGTCATTTTACATATTTCTATACCCTAACACTGTCTGGCAGGGCCCCCCAAAAGGGGGATTTTATATATTAGCGGATTAATTGGGTTGTACACAATGAGTGATTTGCCCTTCTAATAGGAGTCACAAACCTATCTGCTCACCAACTTTGTAGTCATTATGTGACATCTTGCAGAGAAAGTTTCACTCTCGGCATTTTAATTGCGTGACTTTGGTTCTCTAAATGTGACAGAAACATACACGTGTGGCCTTTCACAGCTATTCATTCATGTTCATTAAAGTTCCCGCCAAACTTCCTTCTGTGGTAAGCTGTTGTTTAAGGTATGCAGACGCCAGTGTTTTTGTCACTGTTGGCTATATTGGATTTTACACCTCTCAAAACATATTCAGGGGTCCCATGCCAAAATACTTTCCAAACATGTTGTTTAGCTCTTCCTCCAAATTTTGACACCAAGAAAAATGTCCCTAAACCAATTAGATTTTGGGAACTTGGGCAGTGAAGCAGACTACCTAATATTTTAGGCCTTTTCACTCAGTAAACAGGGTAACCTTAACCATCTAGAAACAACCAAATAGTTTACACGAGTAGCTAAACCTCGCCTATTCTGAGTCTACAGCTGTATTTGCACCTAACTAAGCCTTTGAAATTCAAATCCAACCCCTTTCCACCCTCCCCATGGCCAATTTTCTGCTTTTATAGGGACTATTTAAAATTGCATATTTTATACCAGGTGCTATTGGCATCTTATACCTTAAACGTCAGGCTTAATTTGAATGGAAGATAATTCGAACTCCTTTTTGATAAGCTTGAATTTGATTATTTGCTGAATCTTTCGGTGAGACATATACGATAAATGAGTCATTCATCCGGAAATAGTAGGAATAAGTTTTCTTGGTAAGAACCCAGCTTAAGTTCCGCCCCCTCCCCAGCATAATACAAGAAAAAAAGAACTCGGCTCTGGCGTTTATCTCAGTGTTCGCCACTTTCAGGGCAGGAATTGGTCAAGATTAGTCACGAAAATAAATTACCGTTATCTTCACTCAGCCTATAATACATGCTAATGAACCACGTGATTTGAAACAGGTGGTGAGTCGCTTGACTCACCTCAAAATGTCAAGGTCATACTGAATATTAATGATTTTCTCTCCGCTCTTCATAAATCTGTTGTTTAATTTCACTGAACACAGTAAAAAGCTACATGCTGATAACCAAAAGAGACGCTGTAGGCAATCCTTTGGAGGAGCTTTACTTTGATGAACAGTCATTCTACAAAGAAGGTCGGTGTATGTGTATGTGCGTGTGTGTGTGTGTGTGTGTGTGTGTGTGTGTGTGTGTGAGAGAGAGAGAGAGAGAGAGAGAGATAGAGATAGAGAGAGAGAGAGAGAGAGTGCGTCTGTCTGTCTGTCTGTCTGTCTGTCTGTCTGTCTGTCTGTCTGTCTGTCTGTCTGTCTGTCTGTCTGTCTGTCTGTCTGTCTGTCTGTTTGTCTGTCAAAACGCACGTTCTTAGATATTTACTGGGCACTTGGGATCGTGGCCTAGCTATATAGCTTGACTGCGAATCTGCAATCCACAATACACTTATATATTAGGTTAGGGTAAATATAGCAGCTAAAAGTCACTCACAACTATATTAACGCAGTATAATCTAGTTTGCTAACATGGTGATCCTAATGGCTCGGAAGCTCAATGGTCAGAACACCGAGCATGAGAACCAATAGTTCGGTGTTCGATCCTCAATGCTAGCATTTTTTTTTCTGTCAAGGAAATAGTAAATCCAGAATCTTTTCAGTATTATCTATTCTTCTTCTCGTATCCTGTCTTCATTAAATGTAAATATTTCCTCATGAAATCTTAATAAACACAAGTTTATTGTAGGTAGCAGATTAGCGGTCCGGCTTCCTTCAAGTGTCAGGAAATATAAAGTGCCGAAACACTGACTTCCGTGCAAAGCGAGCTTTTCCTCCCATGATCTTCTCTTGTTCGCTATCCAATGTGAGTGTCTATCTGTCCGTAGATATTTAAAAATCCGAGCCTCATCAACTGTTTCAAACAGAGGCCTTTTTGTCTAATGGAAGCGTTCTTTCTATCTCTTTGTCCTCCAGCTGGGAGACTGCTGCAAAAAAGAAATGGACCACCACCTTTCAGTGAGCAAAACTCATGACACATATTATATTATTATTATATTATATTATAAATATTATATATATTATTATATCATTATTATATTATATACTAGCATAGACACCCATTCTATGAATGGGACGTTGGATGACAATAATAGGATTATCTCCTACATGGAGAGCCTTGCTTTATTACTATGAAGTAGAAGTGACAATATAGTAAACGTGGCACTACTGGAGGGCAAAGGTTACGGGTTTACCCGCTGATATGGTGCTGGACGACTTCACAGAGCAAAGCGTCATCAATGAATGGAAAGCAGATTTCGAAATTTCAACCTCATCCTTTAAAAACGATGAAACTGAGCGAAGCCCGTACATAACTAATGGAATCTTGCACCCTTTGTGAGCACACACTGACGCTAAATCTCTTTTGTCGAATTTCATACAGGTTACCGATTTTGGACCCGAATGTTACGTGTAGCAGGTTATGAGTTTATCGCGTTCGAATTTAGCGTGCCACGCCCCCGATCCAGTCTTATAATATAGATAACAGAAAGTTCACATACTTACCGCTTTAAAACACCTTGTGAATTATGAGTTTTGAATTGATTTGGATCTTCGAACTGGTGTCGGCGTGGGCGTTGATATGTCCAGTGGCAAACGAAACGCAATGTCTTTCCGGTACGAAATTTTAAAGTTTTATTTGGAGTCGACGAAATGGCAGAATGAATGCCGGAAACAAAGACAAAGAGAAAAATGCGGCACAAACTTTGTAAATTGATTAATCAAATCTTGCAATTTCCGTGAGCAGACAGTGATGCTAAACATTCCGTATCGGATATTGTACATGTTGACGTTTTCAGCCGAATTTTACCAACAGCGGTTTTGAAGGTTTATGCGTTAGGAAGCGTGCGTGCCACGCCCCCGATCCAGTCTTATAATATAGATAAATTATTACTTGACTGAAATTTTGCCGTAAACAATACAAAGTTTAGAACAGTATTTATCACAACCCGAATAATAATTATAGTTGGTTTTTTTTGTTTGTCATAAGCACTTTGATGACGTGTCATCACAGGCCGGCAGTGAGAGTTGCGGGTAGATTGTCTGTCCAGGATGTGACATTCAGAGTCGTAATACTGGTTGGTTTATTCATGTATTTCACTCCAGGTTATTAGGGAGTTGTATTTAAGGTGCCTACTCTGCAGAGGTCAGACGGAACCCCAAGCCTCGTTTCACTTTAACAGCCATCATCATACCGTATAATAATCAATGGGTAAATCCCTAACATAACAGCTCTCTGCATACGAGCCCACACAGTTAAGACGCCAATGATTTCTTGCCTCAGAGACATTGCACCAACATCTGTGATTTCTTGAATCTATGATAACCAAAGCAAAAGATCAAAGAGTTTAGCTGCCTTTAAAAGATCCATACTTAAGTCCAACGTGAAACCCAAAGTTCACGGGAATTATATGATTGCATGCAAACAAAAAAAATTACGATGCTGCACTGCAGGGTTTCTAAGAACTCGACAAATTAAATGATCACGACATGTTTCCAATAAAAACTGTGTAATATGCTGCTTGCTAAGGATTTCACTGTGAGGAACAGATTTCTTAATAACAAAGGTGATCACCGCTCTCTCATGAAGGTCATTTTATTACCACTCACCTCCTGTTCCACAAAACGTCGACCTAATCGGTTCGACCTCTGCTAATTATGACCGACTTCAGGAGCCCGATTGACAATGTCATTGTTAATTTGCCAGAAGCGACTGGACGTAGAGATTACGAACACGGTGACAAGGGCATTAATGATTATTTTTAAGGAGTAACTCTTTCAGATTACAGGCCGGTTAAGGGATTGGAACCTTTTTTCCTCTATGGGATATATATTAGCGTTTGAAGATGCCCTCTGAACTCAAAGTTTTAACTTTCACCTAGACTCATATTAGATTTAAAGTGCGACTAAAGTGCTAGAAAAAATGTGATTTCCGACAGTTTTTATATTTTCAATATCACGTTTTAGAGCAAAAGTCATCATTTTTGCTAAAAAATAATATTTCGAAATTAATTTTACAACTTTTAACCTATTCTGAAATTGTAAGAAAAAAACCGTACCGGAAACGTCACGTCAGCGCGGAAGTCGCGGTGTTTTCGATCGAGAACAATGGCAAATACG
>JAWQUT010000001.1:12942634-12984109 GCA_033807755.1 Ellobium chinense | reverse complement strand
CACCATTGTACATTATCACCATCATCGCAGTCCTCCTTTCCTCTCATTAACACCATTGTACATTATCACCATCATCGCAGTGCTCCTTTCCTCTCATTAACACCATTGTAAATTATCACCATCATCGCAGTGCTCCTTTCCTCTCATTAACACCATTGTACATTATCACCATCATCGCAGTGCCCCTTTTCTCTCATTAACACCATTGTAAATTATCACCATTACCACGGTGCACCATCGTCATCATCACTACGGTGCATCACTAACATTACTTAGGCTCAATAAAGAAAATGGCCTCTCATTTACAAGTATGAAGTGTGAATAAGAGCTACATTGCTGTTAATACAAAATAGAGATGTGGAGACTCCTGGCCAGTGTTTTTTTTTTTTTGATATACTGATTCCTGCCCAGGTTTAGATCGAGGCACTCATTTAAAAAAATGAAAATGTAACGAATTTCGATCACGTGAACGAAGGCACCCTTTACAGCTCACGTGACTTCAAGGAGTGGACAATATCTTCCCAAGGCTCAATGTTTCCGAAGTGTTATCCCTCCCTGGATATTTGAAAGCTTGCGCACTAACGATGAGATCTTACCATCGTAAGATGACATTAACTCTGTTTTCGAGCCCAGGAGTCATCTGCACCATCATACCTGGTAGATGTACTTTGCCCATATACACCATTAAGAAACTTAAGATCTAAAAATTTAAAACAGCTATCTGTACCTCGATCTAATTTAAGGAAGTATAGTGATAGGGCTTTCTGTTATTCTGGGCCTCTTATTTGGAATTCATTGCCAGAAAATATTAGAAATTCTTCCAGTTTTGAATCATTCAAATGCCAGTTAAAAACACATCTATTTGTAAAGTACTTGTCAAAGTAACTACTGCAGTCCGTATTTGGAATGCCTGCTCTATCAAGAATAATTTTGGAATGTACGTCCATATTATGTATGTTTATGCTTGTAATATGTCTGGTGTTTGAAAGAAATGTATGCGAATTTTTGCGATGTAAAGCGCCTCGAGCTCTTCAGGGGTGAGGCGTTATAAAAATTCTCTTTATTATTATTATTATTATTATGTTGAAAGCTGCTAACGATACATTCAGCATAAATGCACTAATGTAGTTCTTATGATGGTAAGAGATTCCATCGTTATTTCGCAAGTTCTTCATTGGTCCAAGAATGCTTGTTTCATAATGATTCATTACACTGAACAATATCAGACACTCTCAGAAATAACTTACTGGGCTCATTTTTGACCATCTCGTTCTGCCATAATTTTGGCCCATCTACCATCAATTACCCATTCCTGCTGTAAATCATATTACATCCTACTTCCCATTCCAGGTCAGTCATAATTCAGTCGTTCCCAATTTATTCAGTCTTAGACTAAATCATCAGATAGATGCTGTCATGTCATGCTGCCTGTATCTCATAAACAGTGACTGCGCATTCGGTATAGGGAAAGATTTTCATATTTTTTGTGGAGCAGCGTGGTCTAATGGTTACGGCGTTGGACTCAAGATCTAAAGGTCGTGAGTTCGATTCCCGACCACGGCCATGTTGTAAGTGCCTTGGGAAAGCATTTCATTCACATTTTCCTCAGTCCACCCGTCTGCAAAATGGGTACCTGGCTATAGGCAGTGGAAGATATTGTCAGAATGTAGTGATCAGCGCCTATAAATGGCAGCGGCACTGTATGCTCCCCAGGGAGCCGAGAAAGTCCTAGAGTGATCAGGCCTGCTGGGGTAATGAAAGTGTGAAGTCGCGTGAGCGGGCATTAGCCTGGATACGAGACTTATAAACCGCATTATTATTAGTATTATTATTATTATTATTATTATTATATGTAGAAATATAGTATGTGGGGATATAAGGCCGTGGGAACATAGGCATGCTTTTAATTTGAAAAAGCCCCTAGCACGTGCGGCAGAACTAGGTGAATTTCATTAATGAAGGGAACTTTGTCATTTTGGGGTGAAAAATGGGTCACGTAGGGCCAGGAAGGAAGATAAACGGGTTTTTTTCGCAATTTCCTCCCTCCGTTGTTATGGATACGTCAACTGTTTGGCCGCCATATTGGAAAATATGGATGACTTTTGCATAACTTTGAACCCTTCGATCTGGAGAACAATAGATGGTAGGATGCTGGTTGTTTTTTTTTTCATTTGAAAGATCACTTTATTTAAAATAGAATGTAATGTCACGGGCTTTTTTTTATATCTTGGATAGTTTTTATAATATTTTTTTAATGTCATTAAAAAGACATTGAAAAATTTGAGAATTTCCAACTTTAAAAATTCAAAAAAAAAAAAAAAAAAAAAAAAANTAAAAAAAAAAAAAAAAAAAAACACAAGATATCAAAAAAACCCACGACATTCTCAAAACAGGGGCTTGGAGAGTTGTTATGCAAAATTTTGGGTAAATTGGACCAGAAAAACGTCAGATCGAAGGGTTAGAGTGACGAAAACTGATTTTGAGATAATTGACGATAAAGATTACCCGACAGATGCATTTGAGAAAGGGTGATCATTTCCTTTTGCATCAAAATAAACTGTTTTGAGACAGATATCATGAAAATAACTTCAGGATTCGATAAAGGACATATCGCTGTTTAACCTTAAACTCATTTTACACAATTTTACCCAATTTTACTCCTACAGGGTGCCGCACTTGCCCCTAAGATTCAAAATTTCTATCAGGCTCTAGGCCAATAATATCTATTCTGTACATAAACTACAAGAAATCACAGACAGGATGAGGAAAGAGAAAGAAAAAAAGAAAGAAAGAAAGAAAGAAAGAAAGAAAGAAAGAAAGAAAGAAAGAAAGAAAAACATATACTCTCTGTTAACGAGACATAGTCAATATTGGGCTGCATGTCTAAGTTCCCACAGCACTATATAATACCACATCATACTATATAATATGAACATCTTTCTCCATACTGCTTCACCATTCGTTGTTCAAAAAGTTGAGGCAGCCTATCCTGAAGCAACAAATTAGTGTTTTATTTATGTCTAAGTGAACTGGACAGATTGTTTTCTTTCTGAAAAAGCATGAAAAAGTTACCCTCACAATTTCGATTTTAGCTCAAGCTTGCTAGCCTAAATTTCAGAATAAAATGACACCAAATTTTACAAACATCATAAACTGTAGATTATCAAAAAAAAAAAAAAAAAGACATCAAAATGTTAGAAGGAGATAAAAATTAAACCCACCTTCGAATTATATGTTTTATAGTCTGGGTGTTTCTCAATGTTTTGCTCCTGGCACCCTAATATCCATGAGAAGTATTACAGCAGGTCTGCAGATCTCTGAAAAATCGTGTAGTGATGCAGCAAATAAATGGGACATACGCCTTGTTGGCTTAACTTAATACTTTTATGAAATGGTCTCTACAGTGGGAGGAATAAAACATGCATTCTAGCAACGCCCACTTTCCCCACAGGTTGCAGAGTATTGGCCGAACATAAATGTGGGCATTATCCGAGCAAATACTCGATTCTTTGAAATTCATGGTGGACAATCTAGAATTGTGATACCATTATTTTAGTACTCGTTTCTTGACAGCGTTCCAGTCTTTCTTTAAGCTTTATTTTGTGTCTGAGTGCGTATATACGCATGGATGTGAAAGACTGATCAGATGTCGATTTGGGGTAGGGGGAGAGGGGTATTTTTTTTTTAATACTGTATTCTTTATTCTTTCTTTGTTTCTTTCTTAGTGTGCTGTTCATCACTTTCAATGTTTATTACAGACTTAATGTTTGCCAAAAAGGACTCCAAAACTTGAGAGAAAAGATTATGTTATTGTAAACACTCCAATAGTTTAAAATATATACGATTTGTTAACTGAACTTACCATTTTCACTACAATTTGTATAGAGGATTTATCAAGCTAATCATGTGTTTTGTTTGGTTTTTTTTGTTTGTTTGTTGTTTTTTTTGCTGGTCAATATTCCGCCTGGCTTGGCTTCAGTAACTGAAGACTGACATTGTTCCTCTCGTTGGAACAAACTATAGACTAGCAGGACCTCTAGGACTTCCGGTCATTCACTGTCTCGATATGAAACACTCGTTTTTATTGACAGACACAGGACTCATACTTGTGCTTTATTATTATGATGTTGCGAGTACCCTCTAACCGATTACTTGTACTCGCCCAGTATAGGAAGTGTGTGAGCGACGCGACGGTCAGCGGACGGGTTAGCAAGAAATTAGCTGACCACTGGGCGTTAACCAGACAGAGACGAATGGCAATTAGCCACTCTCCACCGCATGATATCGCCCATCTTCTTTACGACAGGCTAATCATGCACCATATGTATTGTACAGTCTACTCCGCTTAACTGTAATTCCGGGTGATCACAACTTCTCCTTAACGGCAAAATTTTTTTTGCACATGACAATATAATGTTTTTGTCTATATTAAAGCCAGTACATAATGGCAACTCCTTTTAATTACATACTTTTCTGTGCTACCAAGGAAATTGCCATTAACCAGAGTAGACTGTACTTATATGATTTCCAGAGAAAGAATAATGGAAGAAAAATCTTACCATTTCATTTGAATCGGTCATGAATACACTAACTTAAAGATACCCATTTTAAATCCAATCCAGACTATTTTTCATGATCTAGTATATTTTCTTATAATGAAATTTACACTGCACATCATTATACAAAATGATATGAAGCATATTAGTCTTGTTACGTATGGCTTACGTCCCACGTCATAGAATAAGTATATTGCGAAAGACTGACATCAGACATATTAGGAGAGATTAGCTAGATGTAGATGAAGTTCTTTGTTCCTGGTTATGTGGATGTGCATGGAAATAAAAGGTAGGGACAGCACCATTTCAGGTTTCAACATGATACTTTTTTTAATCACTGTTTTCTGTGTATGCTTTAACATGCCTCCTTGATTTATCCAGGGGTCCCAACCTAAAATACTTACCATACATGTAGTTCAATTCTTCCTTCACATTTTGACGGATAGAAGTTTGCCACTAAACCAATTAGATTTTGAGAACTTTAGCAGCTATTGAGAAGACTTACGATTTTAGGCCTTTTCACACAGAATAATATTTCGTATCTAGCAATAATTACTCAGTTTATACTTAGGTGGCAAAACCTTGACTGTTCTGAAAAGGTATGCATCTATCTATAAGCCTTTGAAATTACCCTCCAACCCCTTTAACATCTCCCCGTGGTCAATTTTCTGATTTTAAAGGGACTTTTGAAATTTGTATAAGCTTATGCCAGGTACGTTTGGCATCTCCATGCCTTCAAGAGAAAATGATAATGGCCAAGCTGACGTTATCAAGGAGGTGAAAAAGAAATGCAGCAAGAATGAAATAAAAACAGGGGATTTTCCTCTCCCACTTAAAGATAAGATGCCAATAGCACCTGGCAATAAAATGTGCAATTTTAAAAAATCCCTATAAAATCAGAAAATTGGCCATGGGGAGGGGGGTAAGGGGTTGGATTTTAATTTCAAAGGCTTAGATAGGTGCAATTACATGTGTAGACTCAGAATAGGTGAGGTTTAACCACTCAAGTATAAAATTTGTGGTTGTTGCTAGGTGGGTAAGGTTTCCCTGTTTACTGAGTGAAAAGGCCTAAAATATTAGATAGTCTGCTTCACTGCCTAAGTTATCAAAAGCTAACTGGTTGAGGGACATTAATTTTTCCCTTGTGTCAAAATTTGGAGGAAGAGCTAAACAACATGTTTGGAAAGTATTTTGGCCTAGGACTCTGGATAAGTTAATGACAGGAGTAAAACCTAATATAGGCAACAATGAATAAAACATTGGCATCTTCATACCTAAAAACACTGAAATTCGCTAATCCGCGACAGTATCCATTACAGACGCCGATCTGCGCCGTGCCAATAGGCGTTGAAAAACGCCTCACCGTTGCATAATTATAGCCACTTGCAAGACTTTCGATTGCTTCCGGTGTGGACGATCAGTGAAAATTAAGCATTGCTGACTCAACTATGTGATTTTTTTGTTCTGAAAATTTTGAAAATTATTGCAATGTTGATGATAATCCAACGACGAATGACGTTTTAGATGAAGTTTTTAAATAATAATGCTATCAGATATGCAGAGCTCTCTCCCATGTTATAGGGAAATGGGGCTTAACGGGTTAAGGTGAGGTAAGAAAGAGTTAGGAGGGAGAAGGTGAGAACGAAAGAAAGAGAGAGAGAGAGAGAGAGAGAGAGAGAAAACCAGAAAGGAGAGGTGGCCGGAATCAGTCAGGCGAATAATAAACAAACAAAGAGCAGCTGTAAGTAACCGTTAAAAAAAAAATAATTTATTGACTCAGAGGTAAATTGAACTACACTTTCAGGGTCTTTTTTTGTTGTTGTTGTGGTTGTTGCTAATATGTAATCATGGTCATTCAAATGCTAAATGCTTGTTCCGTTAGACTCCCGCCCACCTACAGGATGTGTTGCCTGTCGCTTGTTTAAGTAATAACGACGCTATTCAGCATATTAATAGCTAATCGTGGACGAGACATAAAAGCCCGTCAGGCTGCCGACAATGAAATGTCTATATAAATTCTCTAGATACATCTAAGGAAGAACCTGTCACTTTCAGGATTCGAACCCGAGATGCTTGACACCAAGAGATAAGAGTCTATCTCTCGGCTACCATTACTAGCTGGCCTAGTTTATTATTAATAAGTCCGCATAAGCTAAATCCAGTATGTTGCTGATTGCAAAAGCGGAATGAGGACTTAATTTCCATATCAGGCTTATGGTAAATATGGTAAATATCGCATAACAGACTTACAGAGAGATTAAGAGCGAATCTGTAAATTCTAAATACCAGGGCATTAGTACGTCTGCGTCCCTGACATGGAAAATTGGGAACAGCAACTCACGAACCGCACAGTTGTGTGGATAGTTAATACAGTAAACATGCTGACATTTAGGTCAGTACCTAAACTTGATTTCCGGTAAATGGCAAATCTTGTCGGAATCTAAAGAGAAACGATATTCTTTATTTGATTATGAAAGAAATGTTTACCCAACTCAAACAAGAAATGGGTTCAACTTGTCCTTGTGGCAATTTTTGTTCAACTTTCTGGAGGAGCAAGCTCTCGGATCCCAATGGATTATAGTGTTGCTTTTGACGCCCAAGGCGCGCATTTAGCTCGCCTTTCGTCCCCCTCCTCGGAAGGATCCACCGCAGTTATAATTTAAATAATGATTACTAACTCGTTAAAAAATGTTTCATAATTGTTAAAAAAAATTTAACTAATCTTGCAGCATTTGCTGAACGTACAAAAAAGGCTGTTTAAAATATTATGTATGCCTCTCATTTCCTTTTCAAGTTACTAACTTGATGTAGCGACCGGCGTAAACAAATTAATGGTTTCCTAAACGAGATTGGTTCTTCAGTAAGGCCATTATGCTCTCGGACGCTGGACAGATAGTACAAAATGGCTTGGGATAGGGGCTACTCTGGCGTAGATGTAGATGCCATGATGAATGTTATACTAATTTGCAGAATCAGTGGACACTTTTTGGTCAAGGGTGAAACACTTGTGTCAGGTTCTCTAATTCCAGATCTCTCACATCTCACTGTTGTTATCGCTCTTGTTAACAGCTCAGCGTTATTGCAAAAAGGACACGTCCGAACTTACTCCCCCTCCACTTTCCCTCATATTCCCTCTCGCCCTCCCCTAACCCTGATCTTCAACAAATTCCTCAGGGTCCGACTGAAAGACCTTTTTTTTTTTGTTAACTGATCCCTACAGACTGGAATCAGCAACTAGCGAACGCCCTCGTCCTATTTTTAGAAGTCTTAGTATCTGGCGTGGATTGACAGGAAGTAATCCAGCTAAATATAGACTTCGAATGTTCGGGCAAGGGTGGATTTGGATTTCAAGGACACTGAATATTTGGTAAAAACAACGTGTATTCTGAAGTCAATCTAACCTTAGTAATTTATTTATTTATTTATTTATTTATTTATTTATTTATTTATTTATTTATTTATCTATTAATGGTATTTTACCATAAAATACTTTTTAACCAAGATGAAGAAAATCACTTGACAGTCTGCCTTGGATGATATTTTTTGTCATACTTTTTATTCTTCCATGCCTGTTCACGGAATTTATAATCTTGATTTCTCATACATGCTGATCAAATATCGTTTTATCAAAATTTAACTCCAGTGAGCAATTGCTGAACCATATGCACTTTAATACAATTTAGTGTTCAGAGTTAAGCTTACAGTTACTGTCTTTGAGAAAGAAGAAGATATTGGTTTATCTGGTAGTTTGTAATGAGTTTGTATTTTCCACCGGCTCATTTTGTTTGGACTTCTTGAAATAAACTGTGTTTTATTTCATACATAATGTTTTATGTGTCCTTTATTATACGATCAAATCGGTGGGTCACTTTTGAGCGCTGTTTTTGTTACAAATAAGCGCCAAAACACGATAGGAATGAGCGCCACATTCTCAAGAGGTTCCCAAGTATGTAGGCTTATAATCGAGCGCCCTTTTATTCTGCGTTGGGCAATGGAAACAGATTACTTAGTATATCATCAAGTTCATTCCACATTTGCCTAAGTCAATTTTTTGAGGTTTTGAGAAATCTAGCACTCTAGACCTGTTGCTCAAAGCAAGAAGATGGGTTAGATGGGGTTTAGCTCGTAAAATTAGGATATAATAATAAGTCAATTTTTTTTACATTGTTTTACTATGAAAAAGAAGATGAATGGAAGCTCATAGTAATATAAACAAATGAGACCATAAAAAAAAAATGACTTGGACAAATGTGGAATGAGCGTGACGACGTCTTAATGTACAATCAAGAACCCATTGTCCTGCATTGGATAGTAGGAACAGGTTACTTGATGTATATTCAGTTTTGACCCAGTATACAACTTACTTTTTCCTGCTGCGTGAGTCTGTCATGCCTACTTTACTATGCTACCTTTAAATATCCTACCTAAGCACAAGCAGCTTACATCATGTCCAGGTCAGGTCTTCAATGATTGGAATTTGATTACAAAACATACAAGAGCACGCACTGATACATATATCGGATTTCCCTGCTGAATTCATGCCTCGTACATTATGCAATGCGTATTAACAGGAGAGTGAATTCACCGTGACATAATAAAGTTGTGCTGGCACCGAGGGATAAAAAAAAAAAACAACCTAATCTAAAAATCGCTTGGTTATCGATACAATGAACTATCATTATGTGCTCAAAAGCATCGCAGATTCAGGGCTCGTTCGTAATAAGATTAAAGATTACGACTGCGCTCAAAAGTTTCTATCCGCTGAAATAGCAGTACTTTGAGGTTGCAGGGGCTAAACTGTAACAGCCTCTTTGAGCCATTTAATGAAATTTTCTCCTCGAACCATAGCAACGTTTTGAGATGGCCAAGACTAGTCCGCAGGTCTGGTGCCACCACTGTGCTCAAATTATGTACGGCTTACAGTTGNGAGGGGGGGGCAGGAGGAGGGTCCTTTATTTAGATTTGTTTCACAATCTTAAGTTAGATGAAAAGGGGTTGAAAGGAAAGTTGCATCATCCTAGACCGTATAAGATCAGACGATACCCTATTATTCCAATAAAACAGCCTTTCATGCGTTTATCATAATAATATTAATGATATAACGTCTCTGCCGGCTTCAGACAACCCATAGGGTTACATTATCCAAAATCCGAATTGTTACACCCACTGCGCACGTGGCGGCCATAAGCTTACGTCAAATACATTCTAGCCACGTGGCGAAGCTGTCTAACCAGTGTTCTGCGGACGGGTGATAGCATGTTGGTATGAATGTTTTAATTCCTCTGTGAACAGAAATATGTCGAACAAAATCATGCTGAGGTAATACAAATGCAATATACTTTATCCGGCTTACACTATCAAACTTTACGTTTGAATTTGGATGACCAGAACCTTGATTAAAGGCTGAATAATACATTGTCAGATAGAGGTGTCTGTAGCTGCTGGAACATTAAGTGACGTCATCTTTTTTGCCACAAGCCGTTGCTGTTCGGGGAAGGGGAATAATTCTGGACACAAGGGCCAAGCCCGGTAACTCTAGCTCTCCTAATTGCGTCATATTACATACGTGCAAGCTAACAGAACGATGCTCTTTCTTCGTAAAATTGACTCAGTGGAGATCATAACATAGATAATTTTCAGAGAGAAAAAGTATTGGAAAACGGAAAATTATTTTTGATGTGCCTGTCTTCCTTCAACATTTGGTCACCTTTTGCAGATCACAGGCCGGCACAAATTCGGTTGAACCCATTGGGAAACACTGCCTGCGGCAAGTTTGGTTTTTTTTTGTTACAAATTTAGGATTGAATTTCACCATTTTTGGGATGTAGTTTCATGTTAAACGATTTTTGGACAGATATAAACAGAATAGACGTTTTTGTTTATTATGCTTTTGTTGGCTCCCATAGTCCAAATTTGTTTGACCAATTAGGCACCTGCAACCTTTAGAGGGATTTCATTCAAAATATCTATGAAAATAAAATGCCCAGTGACACCTGGTCATCCTTTATTAAGCCCTCAAATCTTGTGAAATGGCAAAAATCTTAGTGGAAGGGCTGCGTCCGATCATTCGGAATGTTACCCCCCGAATCAATGGGATCCCAAAGAAATGAAGAGTTAAAAACGGACAGGATAAAGAGATGAGAGGAGAGAGAGAGAGAAAGGAGAAGAACGGTTTAGTTTCCCAAGGGGAGCGGGGGGAGAGGGGGAGGGAGGGCGAGTTAGTTCCGGCCCTATGTAAGGATCCCCAGTGTTTTTCCTCTTCTCTTCGGGAGTTTCCTGACCCTCAGAATCCTTCGGAGGGGGGAGGGGGCTGTGGAAGTGCTAGTTAGTATAGTCGGTTAAATCTACACAGTTCACAGTCTTTGGTAGGCCTATTGCATCGAATTCTGGGCTAGCATATTGAAGAAGTAGATATTTCTTGGGCATTTAAGTAACGGCTTCACAGACAGCTTTTTGGGGGAGGGGAGAAGTGGGTAAAAAAACCGGGGGAAGGGGACAAGCTTCGATAAAATACGAGTTTTCACAGGCTAATAAAAGGAAACGGGATTTGCCACAGGAGGAAGGAATAACCTACCTGGCTTATTACCATAATAGTTAAATACGAGTATAAATAGAAGTTTTCATTCACATACATATAAAGCCGTTCAATATCACACCAAAACTGCTCTCCAGAAAATGAAGAACGAAAATCTAAAACTTATAATGCAAACGTTAAATCAGAACAGTTAGTTATGTAAGTTACTATTTCTGAGATCCACTTCGTAAGTGATACAAACATTTATTTGAGTGATTATTGTGCGACGAAATATTCAAAATAATTACTATTTTATTCTTATTAAGTTCCAAACAGTAGTCTGAAAAAGAAAGCGTCTGAAAAAGAAAGCCGATTCTCGCTATTGCTACTACTAGCATCTCATCGTATGTATCTGTATATCTTTGTGTGATTATATTAATTTTGACTGTAATTGGAGGTTTTAATGTATTGTCTGCTATATGGTTATAAATGACAAATGATTATTACAAAATACATAAATAATGTTTATCTTATTTTATTTTATCTGATCTTATTCTATCTTAAGGATCAAGTATTAAGATAGGCCTAGAGCAATTTTTGCCTTCGAAGATTTTGTTTGAGTTTGTAAAATTTAAATTGTATGTTCATATAAAGTTTCACAACACACACACCCACACACACCCACACACACCCACACACACACACACACAAACACACACACACACACACACACACACACACACACACACACACACTCACGTGGGCGGCCACAGGCACGCACTCAGGCACGCAGGTACACACACAGGTTTTATTTCTGACAAGCTTGTCATTCGTATTTTCATTAGTAGGTTACAAAAGTCATTATCTGCATACGCATTTAAGACTGGCAGCATGACTAACAGATCACAATATGTGTTACGTACAGAAAGCACAAGATACGTCTTTATATTTCCATGTGACTATTTTACCATGTGACTTCTTCTCTATGTGGCATTTATTCTCCGTGACTTTTTATCTGAGGCAGAAAAATCAAATGACCTTGTTTTCCTTTTTTTCTTTATTTTACAAGCACCTTCAAGCATGATGCTGTAGCTTTTTTTTTTTCTGTCTGTTGCTGTCGCTGCTATTTTTGTATCTTTTTCTTAACCAAGTTTGCAGTAGATAAAGCAGATTCAGATGTGGCATAAAATTTTACCGACAGAGAGAATTCATTGTTAAGATAGACTAGGTATCATCACCAAATTGAATTTCACTCTTTAACTTAATTTTTTTTTTTTTTTTAAAGAGAAATCGAAGAATGTATGAGACAAGCATACTATATTTGATAGAGGCTTGAAATATTGGGCACAGGTTTCATCAAATTCTTTTCTCGCACTTTTGATAGAATGTCCATATATGAACAGTTAAGGCGATAACAATTAATATGCCACCTCCCCGACCATTCTTATAATGGGTAAACATTAATCTACCGCGTTTTGGAAGTCAGGACATATTTACTAGCCCCAATTAGCGTACCACGCATTAAAATACAAACAAAAACAATCGGATTACATCACACAGGAGTCTGTCTCTCATTGCAACAAACCAGTCTCTGCACACATATATATCATATCATTTACCACATATCTTATCTTATACAAGACAAACACCCCATTTTACAATTAATGGGCAGGCAGGCAACGCACCAGCGGCGAAAGAATACCTAGCGCACCGAAAGGCATCACAGACGAATGCATTAGACTTCGTGAAAAAGTTGCATGATTGGCGAATCGGGCGGATTGAAAAGATCTATCGGAGATTGTATTTCCTTGCTATACACATTCTTTTTTTTTTAAAAAGGGTAAAGAAAATAAAGAGGACTGATATGTATAGTTACCTTTTGTGTATTTTTCTACGAATTTAGGTGAAAACCGCATGTTTTTACGTTATATAGTTCTCAAGAAATCTGTGACACAAATTTGGCTGAAGCGTTTTATTAATCTTATATTATAAAAAAATTCGTGAAATTTTGTAACAGCCATATCTCGACTATTTGTGCACCAACCAGCCCGAATTTTTGCATACACCTTCCTTTTGGTCTGAATGTGTTTCTTTTGATAATTTCTTCGCCTTAAACGGTCCGCAAGTATTATTTTGATAATTATGTAAATTTTCTTTGTTTCGTGAATACTGTCCCACCTGGGTGTTTTTAAATGGACCATACGTCATTGGTTTTTGCGGTTCGCTTCAGAAATGTTTACTTCCGGTCCCCGAAGTTGAAACCGAGCATTTGTATCATGTTTGTATCAGATGCCGGGTCGAGAATATGTACATAGCAGAGTCGATCACCAGAATGAACATAACCATCGGTACGAAAAGGAGCAGAATCAATAGAATGAACATGACTTTGGCCGTGTGAACCACCAGTATGAATACTGGTGCTTTCCGATAGAAAGATGCAAATCCTAGTCTAGACTTGGCCGTGCCAACAGCCAAATAACGCTTCCTCCCATGCACATCGTGGGGATTAATTTCTCCACTGATTTCATCATGTGTAAGTCACAAACCGACCATATCTGGTCCTTATTTTTTTACAAATTGATGGGCAGCGCTGTTCCTGATTGTCTCAGAAATCTGTAAAAAATGGATTTTCCGGTATCCAAATTACCTGTTCCAATTTTTAAACTGAGGTTTATGCTCATGACGTCACTACTATTGTGGTGTCTGCGGTCAAATTGGTGTTTTGAGGCCAAATTCTTCAAATATGGTGGGTTTTTAGAGAAGCTGGCGTTGAGAAAAATCATTAATTTTAATCGTGTTTTGTTTTTTTTTAATTTTCAGCCTAACCGATATGTTGCACACAATGACGCGTGTGAGCACAATAATTACAAAATGAGGAGCGATGTTAATGATGTAGATGACGTTTGGTAGTTTCCTTCGCACGATAACGCCGCAAATTTTGCGGGTGCATTGACTAGTATTATTATATCATAATTCGTGCAACCTCTGTCCCAAAGTTTTTGCTTTTATCAAAAACTGCACAGCTTTCATGGCATTCCGAACTATGCCTCCCCACTTCAATGAGATGACTGTGAGCCAACCAACTGGCCCGAAAATCATTGTTTGTGACGTCAGTAATTCAGTAAAAACACTCAAGTTTCGCCTAAAACCCAAATTAGGGCATGGTTAAAGATGTACTTAGGTGGAGTTTATTTAAATGAATTTCCAGAAATTACTACTAAATGTCTTAGAAATTATACAACAGAAGAAAATATAGTTAATGCCTCTCAACAAAATCCAGACCCTAGACTAGGGCTTTCTGGAAGAACGATACAAATTGTGCTGGAAATTCCGACATGCGCACTTAGCTGTGTATACCCAACGGTCAGAAAAATAGCCCCGAGTTATTTGTCCCAACGTGTGCACGTGTTCCAATATTTTTGTCTGAAGCAGATTTTATTTCCTGAGCCTAGAAATACATTCTTACATAAGATAAGTTCACAGCGAAACTTTGAAGAAAGGTACGCGAGTGGATATCCGTATCTTGATAATTGGTGACATTTTCTACGGAAACTTACCAAAGGCGTGCAAAAGTATTATGTTATGTCTTTTGAGAAAACATTTGTCTACAAGTGTACGCTGAATATCGACGGAAAAGGTGACTGAGGAATTGATCACATCAAATGTTAACATGGGTACCGATACCTTAGAAATTTGATTACTTAACGAGGGGAAAAAAATAAAATGTTCCTGGGGCTAGAAATCGATTCTTTCAAACAAGTAGGAGTGGGTAAACTGATGGCGGGACATTAAAGATGGACTCCATGATGAGAATCCCTTGGCTGTGGAGGAAGCTCTGAAGAAATCTGTCCTCATTTGATAGACATGTTGCAAATGGCCGCCATGATCGTCACGCTAGGACCGACAACTGCATGTCCCAATATCTACATCTGATTAATATCTCATACTTAATGTCTACGCCAAATTCCGTGCGTTTATCACCAAAAACGCACAATCGACTAGCTGAGACTTTCCTTTATTATGAGAGAATGTGCTTTCATCCGCCACAGTCTGGTCATTTACGACAACCGAAAACGTGCGTAGAAAGTGATCACGCGGCAATTGAAAAACAAGACTTTTTCCTGGTCTTCATTAAGTCACGGAGGGGGTCACGTGCGCAGAGACTGGTGTCTTGCAGTGAGAGAGAAACCCATGTGTAATGTAATCCGATTGTTTTTAATGCGTGGTACACTAATTAGAGCTTATATATATTATTCTCAAATTTTCGCCCGTGGGGCTTCTTCAGGAGAAAATTAGCAACTAACTAAATATATATATTGTATACTAATTATGTTCAGACTTCCAAAACGTTTTTGAAACATTGCTGGTTTTCGTAATACACCACGTGTTCAAATACGGTATAGCATGAAATGCCAACGAAAAACCCACATTCTTCAAATAATAGAGAACATTACTTTTCAAATCTGGATCTCTTACAGGCCGTTATAGGAGAGGTAGACTAGACACGAGCATCTGAAACAGTAGACATTGGTTACAACCTTATTGCACGTTTCAAATTAGAATCAGATGTGAATTTTATAGTTCACATCTCGCTCATATATCATGCAGCATAACCTAACACCAGGAAATGACACGGGCACATGCCAACCTCTTATGGCCCATTAGGAGATCCAAGGAGTCAGAAATAAAGCCCGTCTAATATCTATAATTATAACCACGGTACTGGAGGTGACATGAATATGACACAGGTCATACATAATGGTCACTCTTCCTGTTTTCCCATGCACGCATTGTGATAAGTTTGGCTCAGTGTTGCCACGATGGTCTTAATTTTCTCCCCAAAAGGGAAAATGATTTTATCCCTACATTTCCATACGCACCATGTTAAAGCCAGTCGAATAGACACACACAAAAAAAATTCACTCTTCCTGTTATCAAGAGTAAAGTGACTTTTCACAACAAGACCTCACTGCCATCCTTTTCCTTCCACATCTAAGGCACCCACAGACAAGAGCTTCTAGCCCCACACAGCCAAAAAAGGCTTTGTCCTGAGCAAATTGATAAATACACACTCGGACTTCCCAGGCAGCTGAAGGTGCTCAATATTCACCACTTGATTGAATAAATCCTTTTGATTTTAGTCACTGAATCATAAGTATAGCTGTCCCTTTTCTCCCCCTGCCTCCCTACAAGCAGTCGAAACTATTCCATTGTAGCGTTCACCTCGAGATCATGTTTATATTCGTAATGACTGAGTCGGAAGAGATGGGTGTCAAAATGACTCACCCTGGTCGACATCCGCGAAAACTGAATCTCGATCGAAAATAAAAAGTGGTCGACACTTTTCCGTAAGATCTATGCCATGGATCAACAGCAGTGTTTCAAATAGAACGAAGACTTTTGCACCTGACTGTTCTTTTTCATGCATATTTTTATGGAAATTTGTCCAGCAGTCTTAGAAATCCTTTAGCAAAGCTAGATTTAGATCTATTAAATAACAAAACCGAGGATTACAGACAATCACGGCATTTGTTTTTTAATGTTTTACAATAAGCATGATCAAAGCTCCATGAAGTTGGCCTTATTAATAGTAAAATAATCTCAGCACTGGCCAAATATAGGAAAAAACAATTGGATTATTTTTTTTTATTATTTTGAATAAAATCACGGAGGGGGTCACGAAAATAGTATTTCCTCAACTCACCAGGCACGTTCGAAGAAATGCCTCCTATAATAAGTTCCTAGCTCTCCTCCTTCCCTCACCCCTACCCCACCCCATGCCAGAATAGGAGCGCAGTTCAAATTTAAGCACACTAAATCACTGAACACAAATCTGAAAAGGGGCGATACGGATAAAAATAGCTTATTGAGTTTTGTCATTGAAGACTGCTCAAATAAACTATAGATCTCACGAACGTTGTTTTGAACATCCTTAAGTTTTAACAACGTGAGGTCAGAAAGGGGAAGCCCCAGTATGAATGAATCTATAAACCACGCAAAGGAAAAGCTAAAATTCTGGACATAAATAAGAATAGTAATAAAGATGCAGTTTTATATTGCCCGCTCACGCGACGTTACGCTATTATTAGCCCCAGGAAACCTGCTTACATTCTAGGACTTTCGCAGTTTCTTGAGGAGGAGTCTACACTGTCGCTACCATTTACAGCTGAAAGCCATTAACATTTTTCCACTGCATATAGGCAGGTACTCACTATACAGAAGGTGGGCTGTGGAAAATGTAAATGAAATGCTTTCGAAAGGCACTTCCAAGCCATTGAAGACCGTTTAGGGAATCGAACCCATGGTCTTTAGCTCTTGAGTACAAAGCTGTCCCCATCTGGCCACCTTCTGGAGTCAGCCATATGTCGTTGAAACAGTCACAATCTGCCACTGATGGACTATGAAAGTTCCAAAACAGGAGAACTAATGGCTATGCTAGCGTTCTTGAATTATTTCAGATCAATTTTATGAATTCAACAAACTTAACATGCCGAAAGAAGAACAATGTGGAAGAGGTCTCATATTGCCTTTACACTCCTTTGTCTCGGGGTTCATTCACTGCATTAACACAAATCTTGAAAAAAGTCAGCCTTTTCAATACTGAATGCACCAAGCAGCTGTCGACTGCATTCTGTTCTGTGATTCCTGTGGTCGGGGAAATAGGGAAAGTATGAAAAGGGCAAAGAGAGGAGGAGGGTGTCAATACTTGGAAAACTCAACATGTTGAGACCTTCCTCAAGTTCATGTTATTACGCAAGAAGATTACATTTGATCCATAACTATTTCTAGAGGTTGAATATTGCGTCTTTGCAATGTCTTAGACAGGGTTGGACCTCGTGTCTGGAAGTAAGATTCAAAGATTGCGTCTCGGAGTTTTCTCCGGCAACTCCTTATCTGTGTTTTATTGCTGTCAACCATGATATTGAAACATATTCTAAGGTTAGCGGTTCTAAGCCAACATAAACGAGAATGAATTTTACTATTTCCGTCCCAATGTCGTGCAAGCTAGTGTCTTCATCACAGCCATTATTTTATTTTTTATGGCTTTGTTATTAGATATCTTATAGGAAGTTTCCATGTGAGGCCGCTGTTACGTTCGACCCTGAAGAAGGGTGGTATGATGTTGAAGACAAAAGACTCTCCTTCAATATCCTGAAGCGAATATTTATTCACCGGAGTGATTTCGAAATCACAGCAAAACAATGAACTTGAAAACGACAAATACATATTTATTATGCGAGCGTTCTCCATAGCTAAAGCTGGTAGTCGCTATCTCTTCCGTCTTCCAAATAATTTGTTGAAAACCATCGCTCACACAGTTGAGAGCCTTACCTTTAAAGATACGATTTCTTACCATTGTAAGAATTACCTAAGTGCTTTGGTGCTGAATTCACTTTTAGTAGCGTTCAGCATGAGAGTTAATGTTATTCTTAAGATGGTAAGGGACTCATCTTTATTGCGCAAGCTATACGACTCACCAAGACCACAACTGTGTCTGCATTATTTTTAAAAATTTCTTATGGCTACATAGATGTAACAAGGTTTTTTTTTTTTTTTCTAATGGTGCAAGACGAGACAAGGTGAGTCATGGCTCCCTGAACCAACATCAACTTACCAAGGACTTCTGCCGTGTCTTATTCACTAGATGCTCTTCTCTTACCAAAACCAGCAGCTTGTAGATTGGTGAACAAAGGCAATCCCACCAATACATCTGCCTCTCTCAGAATCTTACTCCACACATGGTCTCCAACCTTCTACTAGTTCAGGAACTTAGTTGGGGTTTGTGGGCGGAGTAGGTGGACAGATTTATTGCTGCCGAAGCCGGGCTACCCCGTTATTTGATCCGTTCTACCTGAACGCACTCACTGATCAGATTAAGTGGATTAAACTTAAGTCTCATTTTGTTGTTTGATTTTTAATCCACTGCTATGTGTTACTGTTTAGAGTTGTATATTGGAAAAGTTGCCTATGTAAAAGTGAAATTATTTTTCTCTACACCAATATAAATTTTCCAAAGAGGACATTACTGTAAGTATTTTTATGGATGCTTTTTCTATTTGAGTCAGGTTCAAGGATGCCTGGAAATTTAACAGTGTAAATCACTTAATTTTAATTTTACAAAAACGTAAACTTATTACAATTTTCAGCTTTCAGTTCAAGCTTCGTGAAATATAGCCCCATTCAACCAAGCACAAATCTACTCTGCTTACTTCTTACACAATGTTTTATGATCTTGTTTGTGTGCGTGTATGTGTGGGTGCCTTAAACTGAATGAGAAGTTTAGCAAAATATTGTTGATTCCTGAATCCAGGAGTGCTGAACTGACTGTGGATTTAAGTTTCTAAGTGAGTGAAATCTGCGTGTCTTTGAGGTGTGCAGATGACAGGAGTGTGACATAATGCTGTGGACGAAACTAGAGACTAGAGTTGGTGCAATGGCGGCAGAAAGCAATTTTATTCGTTAATGTGATGCCATTGACATAGGAATTGCAGATGATCTATTTGAGAAAAACCAGACATCTACAGGGCAATTCGGGTGTTCCATACAGACTTTTACACAGCTGAAATGCATATTAAAGGTGAAGGGTGGTGAATTTATTCTTATAGATCGAACACAAGAAACAACTGGAGACACAGCTAGGTTAGAACATGAAAACAGTGACACTGAGGATGAAATGGACAGGTTCATAAAAGATAACTATCCTGAGCTACAGGGACCTGCTTGCGCTAGTGTAGACAGATCACTCAAACGCGACAGAATTCCATTACAGGCATATCACGGCAGATCATTTGTAGTAAATCACTGTAAAAAGTACTTAAAATAAGATGTCTTTTGCAACATTACGGATGAAATGGTCAGAGAAATAAAACAATCAACAACACAACAAGAAATCTGGAACCACGCAATTTAACAAAGTGAATGGACTGTGTAGTACAATTGACAGCTATATCTCACACAGTCAGCCAGTGTCCTCTGAGATTCCACTCATCAAAAGAGCTATCCAAAACCATTGCACTTTTTACAGGCACAAAATACTGGTCAAGGATTTATCACAAATTCCATTTCCTAGAATAACATTGTTTATCTGAATTAGGTACTCCTGCATGGGCTTGGGCTTTCACATGAGCAAGATAAAGAACATCTTCACAAAACCATACATGCAATAAAACATCAGACATTAAGTAAAATACAAATTAGAGGTAAACTTCGCACCATTATGACTATGCACAAGACGTTGACATGCCCTGACCTGTTGTGTGAAGACTTGTTTACTCCATCTCGTGCCAAAGGTATCAAATTTAACTGAGCTTGAGTTTTACTGATAATGAAGCAGTTCGAATAATGATTTACTGAAAGCGTTTTTTTTCTTTGTTTATGACTATTTCATAAACACTGGAAGAGCTACTGTTGTCTCTCTCAGATGCATATTTATGTCAACTAAGACTGTCTGTACAATAGAACCTTGCCAGTTTGCACCTCAAACGCTCAAACTGCTTGCTCACTCACCTAGTTGCAAAGCTGCAATCATTTGTCCATATCTAAACTTCTTTAATAAATGAGCTTAAGTTACTAAGCCAGTCCCTTGGACTTCGAGTAAGCAAGGTTATACTATAATTCTTAATTTTTTATACTTTCATGCATTAATTGTCACTGTTAATATATTTATCTATACAAGTAAATTAATATCATGCATTTTGTGACTACAGTTAGAGAGAGAGAGAGAGAGAGAGAGAGAGAGAGAGAGAGAGAGAGAGAGAGAGAGAGGGGGGGAGAGAGGGAGAGAGGGAGGGAGGGAGCGAGGAGTGAAATAATGCCGGCTTGATTGCTATAGTGTCCCTACAAGAGAGCTCATTACACATTTACCCAGAAGTAAGCAACTTAGAAAACCTGATAGTATGATTTTATGATGGCTGCATGTGGTTTCAGTGAAAGTGGCATGACCAGAATAAGTTTCTGCTTAAAATAATAATTAATCAAGCATTAAAAGTATATATTTTCCGTACGGTTCCCATGCCTTTCTTTGATGCATGATAAAAATATTATGTCACAATTGTTTTCATTATCTCTTGCTTTCATGTCATAAACAGTGTACTGAACTTTATTTCTATATGTCATATGATGTTGTAGATGAACTGGTTTTGAAAATATTGGTAGTTAAAGTCAGTCAAATATTGCAAAATACTGATGTTGGCTGGGCAATCTTAACCTAAGTGCGCTCAGGTGGAACGACTGGAGACGGCCTCGCCGTCACCTGAAACCCGATATTCTCTGGCCCGCCCACAGCTCCCCAACTAAGTTGAACGTTGATGTTGCCGTGTCCACTTCCCTATGATGACTGCTGAAATCGAGTAAACCGACACCTGAGAGCAAGCTGTCACAGTGTATTTTTTGGCGAACCTTGCCAAATGGTTGTGGAGTTGGACTCGACACATTTTCCTCATTTCACCTGTATGTAAAATGGGTACCTGGCTATAGGCACTGGGAAAACTTGTCAAAATGTTGGTGTTTAACAATAACATCTATGTATAAGTGGTTTTGTAGTGAAATGCATAGGCGTTTAATGTCACCTGTGCTTAGATAAAAGTAAGACCAGATCTATATAGTGAAGCCAACGAAATGTCAAGACACCATATACACATTAGGTGTATTGTAGAGCCAGTTTGTTGAAATGACCTTTATAACCATTAGACGTAATATCTGAGGTGTCCCAATATCAGGGTTGTGCAGGATCGAAAATTGGCGTTAGCAAAATGTTGTTCTTACCATATCCATTTGTTCCAAAGAAGTTATACTTTGATCTAAATTCAGAAAGAATAAAGATTAATTTTTCAGTTTTAAATCCATTTCTGTGATTTACGAGCCCAGTTTCAATTCCCTTCGATTCGCGGTGAGAGGATGAAGCAGATCATGAGGGATGACTCACATAGAAAGAAATGTGATTTACAGCTCAATGTTATCCAGACAGGTTCTACGGCCATACACATAATATATGCGTTAATCAACGTCCTGCGTTAACTGCAGGTTGTGGGAGCCCAGTTGAAAATGCCTCTTTCAGGCATTTGATAACATTTTTTCCTCAGACTACCTGAACGTTTCGAAAAGACCAAGACAAGTCTGTAGGACTGGAGCCACCAGTGTGCCCAAATTCCTATTGTTTTTAGTTGGGGGGGGGGGGNGGGGGGGGGTCTTCTCTGAGATTTTTTGCAAATTTCAGTTTAGATGAAAAGAGAGTCCATGATTTGGCATTCTTTTGCAAACCAGCTGCTTGCACATACTGGGACCTCTTAGACCCTTGAAAAAAGCTGCCTGCCAAAAATCGTTATTTAACAGCTTCACGAATGCATTTCACAACATTTACGGTGCAGTTTTAAGTTATAAGATTGTTCCTACACAATCTGTCGAAAGGACAGATTATATACTCTGCTATTATCGACTCTGACTTTAGACACATGTTTAGGTAATATAGACTCCTGCAACCTGTATACAGTGAATACTCTTAATGATTTGGGAATCATCCCTGGTTACCGCAGTGTGTTAGGTAACGTAAGGATTATGCTTCGTTTCCTGACCGCCTAGCACTCTGATCGTTACGATCGCATGTCACTAGCTGCTGGCTAGACTAGCATGGTCTCACCCTGTTTATCTTTGTCCTTTTTTTTCCCCCACTTAGCGTCGTTCTTTCCCTTTCCGCCTGCTGCTGCACTACTGGTTTGTTCATTCGCAGCCAGCACAGACAATATGGAAGCGTGGCGCAGCCTGGCCAAAAGGCTATAGTTCGACTCAAGTTCAAAAGATCGTGGGTTCGATTCCTGATCACTGTCATGTTGTAAGAGTCTTAGGAAAGTATTTCATTTATTCACATTTTCCTCAATCCACCCATCTATAGAGTGGGTACCTGGCTAAAAGGCAGAAATTCTGGAGATAATGTCAGAATGCTAGTGATCAGCATCTGTAAATGGCAGCGGCACCGTATGCTCCTGGTGGAGTTGAGAAAGATCTAGACTGACCAGGCCTGCCAGAGTAGTAATAATATGAAGTCCCATGAGCCGGTGTGACATGCTAGATTGTCCCCCATGCTAGGGTGTCCGGGGGGACTCTAGCATATGCTAAACTGTCCCCCTCCATGCTATACTGTCCCCCCTATTCACTGTACAGAATAAAAGGCAAAATAGGAACTAAATGAGATTGTGTCCCCTTTTTTTCATACAACCACTCTCTGCCACTATATTTCCACCTTCCATCCTTTATACAGTACCCTTCTACTCCCATTCACGAATGTAAAACGTTAGCGAAAAAAATAGCGGTAATCATTATCGGTGATACACGTCCATAGAGATACGATGATTATAACTTTGATTACAACCCTCAGAAATCATGCATCATGGTGAGATGTTCGTGTATCATCACTGGGTTGTATTGTTTTCACTGATTTTTTAAAAATACTTTTTTTTGGGGGGGGGGGATACAAACCTTTCGCAGATTTTAACATTCAGCAATTTTAAATGGTATTTAATATATAGATCTTTATCTCTTGTCATATTAGGCTTGTTTTTTATTGCATGAAATTGAATACAAATCCTCGCATCTGTTTATTTAAGACAGTGTCTGCAGATGACTTTATTGTCTTTTGAATTCGATATGAAAATAAAGCATCACTTTACCTGTACCATAAATGCAAACAAAAATTACGAATGCTCCATTCTGCAAAAGGTTTGCATTTAGTGTGATTTCCAGGTGGGACGATATTGCAGTTTTGGTGAGAAATTATTAAAATTACAGGACAAATAGGTACGGCATATATAGAAAGTTTATCATTAAGTAGCACACACTTGCAACAGTTGAAATATACGACGTAAAACTGTAAACTCTAAAAGAATTTAATTCAGACTTTTTGATATATTGTATACGTCGATATTGACACGGAATTTGTAACGCTGCAGACAGTTCACTTCAAACAAAATGTAAGTTGTGCTTGTATCAGTAAAGAGAGGAAGCCGCAAAAAAGGCGGAGGGTGAGGAGCAGGAAGAATGGAATAACGTAACCTAAAACAATATAGATTTAATACAGAAAGTAGAATAATAATCACATGCGTTGAATGCCGCGTGATGATGTTGGAAGGAGCATGTTGTAAATTATTGGAGGGTTGGCTGCCGAGGGGGGGAGCATAGGTACCAGCCTGTGTCGTCTCATCCCCTTCCAATAAAAAAAAAAAAGGTGGCAGGGACACAGTGCTGTGCTCCTAAGTCCTCCGCAGTCAACCCAAGAGTTAGATTGTGAAATGGAGATCAAGTAGAGGTAACCACCCAAATTATAGAAAGTTTATCATCATTTAAAAAAGAATCAGTAATTAAACTAAACTGATCATCATGCTATTTTTCCTCTAGAAGCAAACACTTTACATTTCTGGGATGAGAAATCATCTTTTCCTTCCTGCACTTCTCGAAGTGACTTCTTAATAGTAACCTACATCAAAGTACTGAATATCCCCTCATTGCCACTCCTTCGGCGCCTTTATGTCGCCATCCGACGATGACTTGGGGGGAAAAAATGAAAGGGCTAAGACCGACACCAACCCTCATTTGGCTCTCAGGCACCAACATAATTCTGATTTTAGGCTTAGATCTCTTTGCATTTTTGTAGAACAAGATTGACTGATTTATAAGTCAGATACGACAATAAAATGCAATAGTATGTCAATAAAAAAAAAAAAAAGCAGATGCAGAAGTAAATAGTATGGGGGGACAGCCTGGCATGGGGGACAATCTAGCATGCGACTAACGTATGTTAGTTTGTCTCCCCATGTCAGATTGTCCGAGGGAGACAGTTTGGCATAAGAGGGGACACTTTGGCATATGCTATCTTGTCCGGGGGGACAATCTAGCATATGCTAAGCTGTCCGGGGGTCATGCCAGCATGTCTCCCCGGACACAGATATGGGGGGACACTTTAGCATGTGGCACCGGCATCAACTTTGATTCGAGACATAAAATTATTATTATTATCACTATTATTATTGTTATTGTTATTATCTTATTATACGGATCAAACAAGTATAGCAAGTTTATGAATGATGCATCTAATTTCTAACGATTTATTTTACTTTTTTATTTCCTTTCAAAAAGTATCTTTTCTCCTTTGTCGATTTAAGTGCACGGCTGCTTTCACGCTCTTACCACCCACACAGTCATTGCTTAATATCGTTTATGATAAATCCTGTCTCTATTTCACTATTAAAGGTGTGGTCATCTTCACCATGACAATGATAAAGTTCCGATTAGCCTACGCTTAATCTTTTCCAGCTTTGCTTAATACTTTTGTATCACTGCAAAAATCGATGGGGGATTGAGGAGGATTGCAGTGTGTGAGATGTTGACAAGGTTACTCCACCCATCGCATTTTAAGCTCAGACAACGATTGAGTGTGGGATTACAGAGGCTGGTTGCCAGGTGGATTACTGGTATAAATCCGGTAAATTAACCCTCTAGTGCCCAGCCCTATTTACAATGGCACAAAAAGTCCGGGCTCCAGTTTTTGGATCACTTCTGGGTCCACTCTGCTGGAACAAGCATCAAAATGATAATAAGAATAATAATAATGCGGTTTATACGTCTCATATCCAGGCTAATGCCCGCTCATGCGACTTCACACTATTATGGTGGGGTGATGATCTTGGTTTGCTTTTTTTTTGTTCCACGAAATGTATCAGATCTGATACGTTGGGCACTAGAGGGTTAAACAAACCCACCTTTATTCGCCCATCTTTTGCTTTTTTTTTTTTTTGCTTAAATGCCATGCAATATAATGGATTTCATTTATAACATGTATGAATACAACAGCACTCATATTTTAGACAATGTTACAGATATAGATCTACAATAAACAAAATCCAGCAAAAAGTCATTTGCTAGTCGCCACATATTCAAACACACTTGAGTTGAATGGGGAAGTGAGATACACCACACGGGCTCAAACTTGACAATTTTCACTATCTGAGAACAACGAGTTGTGTTTTTGCTTTCTTGTGTTCACATGGAATATTGTTAGTTTCTGCTTCTTCTTCGCACTAAAACTTAAGATTTGTCTTATCAAGCATTTCATTTGTCTAGGGTGTAGTTCTCATATTTTCCTTTTCCCTCGTTTGGCGTAAAATATTCTTGAGACACAAAATAATATTGAATATTCCCCTGTGATGATATGCATTAATTTGTCTTAGATGCATGTGTGAAATCTGGTGGTGAAGAAACGACTATAGTTAGAGATACATTTTCGTGAGATCACCAGCCACAAGAGAGAAAAAAAATGCACTCTAGACTATAGAATTTGGTGCGGCGTTTTGCTTGGACTGCGGTAGAAAAAGGGCAGTGCGTTTTGCTTGCACAATATACTACTGGAGTAGAAAAAGAGGCAGTGCGTTTTGCTTGCACAATATACTACTGCAGTAGAAAAAAGGGCAGTGCGTTTTGCTTGCACAATATACTACTGGAGTAGAAAAAGAGGCAGTGCGTTTTGCTTGCACAATATACTACTGGAGTAGAAAAAGAGGCAGTGCGTTTTGCTTGCACAATATACTACTGTAGTAGAAAAGGGCAGTGCGTTTTGCTTGCACAATATACTACTGCAGTAGAAAAAGGGCAGTGCGTTTTGCTTGCACAATATACTACTGTAGTAGAAAAAGGGCAGTGCGTTTTTCTTGCACAATATACTACTGCAGTAGAAAAAGGGCAGTGCTAACTCCGTAATGTACTTTAATCTACGATGGATCGGCCGTGCCTCGCTATAAATAGATATTTGAGAACTGAATCTCACCACAGACAGACTTACATAAATCTGCATGTTGAACGCTACTAAGGATGCACTCAGCACAGCTGTACTAATGTAATTCTTACAATGGTAAGTTATCCAGTTGTTAACGCGCAAGCTCTCAACTGATTCATTGCGTCATTAAATTTGGTGGCTGGAAGTGGCATAGTTTAGAAGTCCTGGAAGAGGGGCATTTTATTTATGAGATTGACCAGAAGCAAAGAAAATCAGTTACTTTGTACATGTAAGATAGGTTTATTTCTGATGGACGATTATTTCAGTCGTTATTCGTATAACAGATATGCCTTGCAAGATGAGGAAATGATACATTCTTACGAAGTATACAACTCTCCAATACAAAAAGAACGACAAGTATGGAAATTTGACACCGTGGATGATGGGTTTATCAAACTCTGCAAAAATTGCCCTTCATTTGACGCAAAATATGAATAAGATCGGATGGAAAAAAAAATATTCTATTATTAAAACAAACAAACAAAAAAAAACTACAAGTGCACGAAAGCCGGGGAAAATAAAAGCAGGGTTTAAAACCTGACAATACCGATATCTATGTCTATATATAGAATACACAGACACAGACAGACACAGACACAGACACAGACAGACACAGACACGCGCGCGCTCACACACACACACACACACACACACACACACACACACACACACACACACACACACACACAGACACACGCACAAAAAACGAATTATAAAACATTTTAAATCAAAAGTATAGTGACTTCTTTATTTTGAAACAAGGAACTTAACACAAAAACATATTATTATATATTTGACCCTGGTGACCTGTTTCATCTTTGGAGGGTCATATCTCAAAATAGTTGACAGTGACATGAGATGGAGGGTCACATAACAATGCAACACATCATGACATCAATGTCTGTTAAGATAGGATAAGAATAACTTTATTACCCATAACATGGAAAAATTGTCTTTGCAGTACACACGGAATAGTCTAGTAATAACATGGATCGCGACATAGCAAAAGACAAAAACACTCTTCGCACGCATCCAGACGTCCAGGAACATGACATCCATAAAAATTCGCAGTCATCATCACAACCGAAAAACTACTCCCTCGGCAAACTCGCTCTCTTCCACTCCATGCCCTCTTACTCAATAAAGCATAATGTGCACTGTGCTTCACATAGGATTTCCACTTTGCACAACCCATTTTTGTTTTTTTGTTTTTTTAATTCACTGTGACAAAGAGTCTCGCAACAATTGGACTCAATGAAGCACAAAGGAATATTGCTGTTTAGGCCAGTTGATATAAGATAAGATAAGATAAGAGATAAGATAAGAGATAAGATAAGAGATAAGATAAGAGATAAGATAAGATAAGAGATAAGACAAGACAAGACAAGATAAGATAAGATAAGATAAGATAAACTTTATTAATCCTTCCGGAAATTTGTCTTCAACAAGTGCACAAAGACAATATTCAAACAATACATCAATAATGAACTTTGGTAGGCTATAAAACTAACATACAATGTCATACTGACTCATAATACGCAAACATAACACACACACATACACACCGCACACATACTCACGCACACACACATCCGTACACACACACATACAAAACACACACACACACACACACACACACACACACACACACACACACACACGCACACACGCATCATCCATACAAAATTTACACATGTATCTTTCAACAGAAACAAAAACAAAAAAAAACAAACATACAAACAATAACTAAAAAGTTGTAGAACTTTAGATGGCGCAGCTGCGGCTATTGCCAGACAAGGACAAGGGAATTTGCATGGGAAAGAGCAACAAGCCTGATGTAAGACCAATAGGATTGTGTGCTCAACAGATGTACTATACAGTTTGGACGTCTGGACCATCAGGACAGATTGCCTGGGCACTAAGGCGATAGAGAGATGAACCTGCATACATCACCACACTGATCCGTCTACCTGTCAGCCCTGGAGATGACACTGGACTAGGTCTAGTGCTTTATCTGCCCACGCAGCAGGAACTGAAAGTTGCTTCGCAAAATGTTTCTAACAGCAGAACAGTATGAACCTACAAAGATGTAATTCCATTTTCTCAAATTAAACTCTTACGAAGGTTTTAGTGCACAAACGAAAATTGAAAGCTTGTAAGGAATTACGTCATTGTGCTTCGAAATTAATGGCCTAAGTCGTTTTTGATTCTTCTGTGGGAATGGGGACGAAAAGTCGTGAATGCGGAGTAAACATCATAATGACAAAACAAAACAGAGTCAGCATGTGTCTTTGCAACTGGCAGGAAAATATTGGCGAATTTTGGTCTTTTTACCTTGTTTTACCTTGTCAACATGGCCTTAATCTTATAACCAGTAAGGTTTCATTATTTTTAAGAATGGCCCACCTCTAACTTGAAGCCTTTTCGTAGCATAGTGACGCCTAAGGAGTATAGACTAGTCCACACACAGAAATCACGCTTTTCTAAGGGCTTTTTCTCAAATATTGAAATCATTGACCTGTGACACTTCTTTTGAAGATACTGAAAAGAAGAACAACAACAAGAGTAATAATAATAACATTAACAATAACAAGAAGACGAAGAAGAAGAAAGTTCACCCATACAGAGTTTTTAGTGCTTTACAGATTCACAGCGGCATACAATGAACAGGGACGAATCCCTGTATATGGATAAATACACAACTCAAGAATAATGGCAACACTAACAAAGGGACGATAGTTACTAACCAGATGGCTAATGACGTCGGTTAAAACTGATTCGAGGACAGAGAGTCACAGATCGGATAAATTTTAAAACGAACAATCTACAACAACAGGAACAACAAAATTGGCGAAACCTTTACTTTCGACATAACACCGTTCAAACCCTCACATTCACTAACTATTTGCCGCTAGGCGCACTGCAATGATCATTGCGGAAAAGGATTGGCTTCCAGTGGGTACTGCATATCCTATACTTTAGCCAAAGCTGACAGCCAACTGCTAATGGACGCAATTAATACAGAAATGATCAAACGCCCCCGCCACGCCTACCCCTTAACCCTGTAGGACCCACTGTCCCATATTTGGCACATGAGTTTGGAGAAGATGTTTAATTATGATAAAAGGTAGTCCTCAAATAACCAGCATACTATACTCGTATAATATGGCCTCTGTGACCACAGAATGATAACTGTGCTTAGAGTTTTAAACTTTTGTCTCTAAAATCGTATTAAGCAAAGCCATGTGCACTCTTTACTCAGTACATATAACAGTACATTTTCTAACAATATTATGTTCACTCTTGGGTCTTAGAGGGTTAAATGGGTTTAGGCCACAAACCTAACAATGAAGTTAACCCCACGGGTACGATACAGCAGTGGTCACTCAACTTCCTAGTGAGTGTATGCCACAAACAAGCAATTGAGAATCTAAGCATTAAAGATGGAATCGTTTACCATCGTAATAATTACACTAACCATACATACTTAACGTCACTAAGGGTGCATTCAGCATCAAAAGCACTAATGTAGTTCTAACTAAAGTTCTAATGTCCATCGTTAGTGGGAGAACATAAAGGCGGCCGATTTATGTCACCTAACCACTATGCGCCGTAAGCTATAAGAATCAATCTATACAATTTCTACAACCGCACAGAGACACGGCCTACTCTCTGCGCCGATCTGCGGGATCGGTGGCAGCTTATTTTATAGGAATGAAATTTTGATTCCTACTCACCGACAGCCGCTGCTCGGAGTGCCCCATCAGTGGGCCGTCACCGGATGTGTGACGTCATAGGGCTGGATTGGGGACTTTTTCAACTGAGAACTTGAGAAGTGCGCTGAATATAATTTGACTCGAGGGCTGAGAATTAACTGGTTCTATTCCACTTTTTTGGTGAACTGAGAAAATTTAGGTCAAAGTTTTGATTTTCTCTTCAAAAGAGCACAAAGTTCTATAATAGATCGCCTTTTTATTCATTCATATTATTACTTACAGATTCAAATTTCTCGGACATAGAACTTTGCGACTCAAGGTTTCTTGTCCAATTTCTACCTTTAAAAAATGCAAAATTGGACATAGAACCAGTTAATTCTCAGCCCACCATGTGTCCTTTATGTTCTACCCTCGGAAAGATCGGCGCAGAGTGAGTATGTCACCGATACGCCGAAACATACTCGGTGGCTTCTCTGTGCGGGGCCTTAATGCGCAAGAACTCAGATATGTAAGCAACACCCATTGGGTGCAGACCAGTAACTCATAAAGTGACCCCAATGACACACCCGCTATTAACTCGAGCAGCCCTAATGTTGCAATCACTAACACTTAATCAATAGAACAATCCTGCTAACAAGAATATTATTTCAAGTACATTCTATCTCCATCTGGTATAATCCTAGGTCTCTATATTGGTGTAATTCTGTTATGTGACGAGGGAAAGGTAAGGAAAGACCAGATTTTCACCACAAGACATTCAATTTCACCAGATGTCAAATTCTCAACTTATTTGAGCTACAAACAGAAGACGAAGAAACGAACTCAACACTAATAAAACCAGAATTTGAAAGTAGCTTATTAATGTTTGTTTACCAAAGTTACTGAAAATCGTCGTCCATCACACGAAGGGGCGTATGCAACATTTGCTAGGTTTTCAGGAGAGGGTTTTAAAGTCTCAGTGAGATTTAGAAGTGATTACGTACACCCAATCAGTAAATGTTTAATATCTTCGAAACTATTACAGCTATCGAAATTCTTCTTCATAAGCACATAGACCTCGCTTTCGGCTTTCGGAAAGTAGTTTCAGCTCAAAACACCCAAAATATCGCATACGCCCCTTCGGGTTACAGAAGCCTAATCCAGTTTCCCTCTTTGAGCCAACAAACTGTTTTCTCTACTGTCACTTGCAAGAAAGTCCACAATCTCTAGGTCTTCTTTAATTATTTGCAGAATTCAATGAGCTTGTTAAAAATGATGTTCAAAATATAGATCTTGCAGTTCGTTTTCGAGCTGCGAACCAATACATCGAAAGGTGTAAACAAGCTAACCAGTTTCCTTAACGACAAGTGCTCCGCAGAGAAGGCCACACCGAAACCGAAGCGAATGACCCAAACTTCCGGTTTAATTTACAAAATCAGGAGAGAATGTTAAATAATTCGCAGGTAGGTTCACAAATCTAGGACCCATTCTCCACTGTCTTCCTAACGCATGTAACAACATGTTATTTTCAGCCAATTAGAAGTCTGTAACCTTCGTGAGATGGGCGACGAAATGTACAAAATACATTTACGACATAAGCTAAGTCTCATTTTGATTGGCCCCAAGACTGATTTCCATACCCATTACCAAGGCTTGCACAGTCTGATATTAAATGACTTTCAATATGTCCCGTGAATAATGGTTTGAAATAAATGATCTAGAGCCATCACTGCAGTCTGTAGACAAAGCGAGGGACGAATTTCCTTGCGGGATTTAGAAGAAAATCTGTAGGCCTTCTACGTGGAAGAAAGTCTGCACTACGATTGCCCCCTGACAGGTCGTGAGGAGGATGATCTTTTATATTTTTGCACCCCACCACGTCGACCAAAGAAGACTCTGGAACGGCTTCCTATATACGGCGAAGACTCTACAAAATCATACATCTTCCAACAGAAGAGCTTATCTTTGCCAAAACCGTTTTTGAGCAAACTGAGTGGCTCTGTTTGAATTCTTGACTAATTTTTATTCATAAATTCAGGGCATTTACAGTCTCGCAACCATATTTTGTTGTGCGATGAGTGCTGATATACAGATGATAAATGTGCAAGAAAATCAAATATTCCGCGGTAAACCACATAAGTCCTTTTGTCAGAAGACGCTTGAAATCTCACACTGAAGGTAAATGTCAACCAAAACACAAAGAAGAGCGTCCCTGAACTTTCAGTTATTATAATAATTTCAGTGCAGTCCGCGCAGCTACTCAGACATCATTTCAGCAAGTATGATATATTCTGTATTTTGTTGCGTGAGGAGTTCGTATGAAGAAATGGTCACTTGTGCATTTCAAAAAAAAAATGCATTTCAAAAAAATGCTGAATAAAGTGTGACAGTGATAGGAAATCCCAGTCAATAATTTTCTTATACTTATATGGACTACTCCCCACCGGTCTTTACTAAGGGTTGGGATCCATCCACCCCCCCCTCCCACACACACACACACACACACACACACACACACACACACACACACACACACGCACACCCACAAAGATAAGAATTCCCTTTATTATTTTAACCACGTATAAAGAAAGCACTAGTTAAACTAGTTTACATAATTAACATAGATTTTTTTCAGCTTCTCTCAGCTTTTTAATACTGGAAATCAGAGGTAGTGCCCATGAATACTAAAAGACCCGATGATAGTCAGTTGAAACACGATGTGCCAAGATTAACTGAGCCGATAAGCTTTTGCGTGCACTATTCTTAAATGTGTAAAAATCGGGTATTTCCAGTGTTTGCACATGTTACTATGGCGTGTAGGTACAAACTGCTGCCTGTGGTGCGCATTTGGTAAAGACGTCTTGATATGGGCGACAAAGAAAAAAGAATTTGGTGATGTAGGCTTAGTTCATCTATGACGTAGACCTAGTTTAGAAAACAAATCATAGAGATCACGTGATTTAGTTGACGTGGAATGTGAAATTCTTTGTCAGCTAGAACTATGGGAGGATATTTCACACTCGTGTGGATGAGAAAGTTTCGTTGTCTGATGGATAAGGCGGAAAGTTTCCCACCCATAATTATCGTCTTATTATTTGGTCGTCGTTTTAGGGTGTGACCTGTCCAGCATCTATTACACCATGGCATCAGGCCGAATGGCTCAAGCTCAAGTGGCCGCTGGATTGGGAGTATTAAAAAAAAAATAAATAAATAAATCAGGGTGTGACCAAGAACAGTTGAACTTTCTTTTCATGTCGTCATTTCCCTATTACCTGTACCGATAGGCCATCACGCGAAGCTCGACCACAGTGTGAAGACAATCGATAGACCTGACGTAACGATCAGGATCTCTTTTAAGATCTTTGGCACCTAATGTTTTTAACCTCTTTGGGCCCTATAAATGAACTGTATTATTCTACAAATTATTTGGTATTTATTTTTCTATGGAGATTACAGTATTTCCATCGCTCTATTTGTAATGGGTAGAAAAATAATAGGGGCCCCGGAGGGGGGGGGGGGGGNGGGGGGGGGGGTTGATCACCTAAAATTTTTCAGAAATTCTTTCAAGGGCAGACACCTCTCCTTTTATCTTGTGCAAGACTTTTTATTAGGCTAGTCTTGACCGCGTCTTAGTAAACAAGCCAAGCACGTTATTTTTTAATTCTATAAGGTCCAAATTGTACCTATATCGGATGCCTTGTCTACATCGCAGATCTTTTTCAATTATTGTTGCCCCCCTGACATTGGCTAACAAGACCTAGGAAAATGTAACTTTTATATTTAAGCGGGTTATTGTACACAAAGAGTGATTTGACTTTTAATAGACGCCAGAAACCTTTAGGTTTCAGTCACCCATTAAAATGTCAAATCACTCCTTTTGCACAACCACTTAATCCGCAAATGTATAAAAGCCACCATTTTTTGAGGCCCTACCAGCCGATGTCGAGGTGTAGAACTATCTAAAATAATCTGTGATCTAGATAAAGTTTCCGATTTTCAAGTTTCAGGTACAATTTGAGTCTTATAGATATAAAATGTGTCTGGCCTATGGCTGGTCAAAACCAGTGACCAGCTTCATGAAAAACTGGGGACCAAATCAGAAGTCGAGGTGATTGTTTTTGAAAGAGAACTGTGAAAAAAAGAGGAGAGCTGACCACCCTTTCTCTTCCCCTTTGAAGATCGGACAAATAAAGTATTTTAACCTCCTTGGGGATATTATTCCAAAATCACAGTGGCATTTGTGGAACAACACATTTAATTCAGAGGCCGAAAGAAGAACAAACAAAAGGTGCCAGTAACCTTTTTCTCGAAGATTTTGCAAGGGACGTGACTTTGAGAATTTCGAAGCCGGTCATTTCCCTGGTTATGCCGCTTCTACCAATCTAATTCATTGACACCTCTTTTTTTTTTTTCTTCTTTTGGCCCTATTAACATTTCCCGCTATTCTACATATACCACTGTGATTTCGGGAAATTTCTTCCATGGAGGTTAAAGTACTTCTTTTGCCCGATCTTTTAACGGGAAGAAAAAGGGGGTCAATGCCCAAAATTTTTCACAAATGTCTTTCGAAAAAGGTCACCTCGAATTCTGATCTGGTCCCCAATATTTCCTTTGGCTGGTTTTGACCGCGTACGAATGCATATGCCTACACACTTTATATTTGTGTCTAGAAGGCTCAAATTGTACCTGAAACTTTAAAATTGACTGCTTTATTTAGATCACAGGTCATTTTATACATTTCTACACTGTGACACTGGCTGGCAGCCCCCCCCCCCTCAAAAAAAAGAGGGATTTTATATATTAACGGATTAATTGGAGTTGTACACAGTGAGTGATTTGCCTCTCTAAATTGTGTCACAAACCTACAAAGAGGCAGCGTAGTAATTGTGTCTCTGTGGAGACAGCGTGGCTGTTGGCTCGATAGTGGTTCCCAAATTTAATTATCGAATCGGGCGGTTTATATCATGGTATCGTTGGACAAGATACCATAGCCCATATCCTCATTCGACTAGAGCTTGGATGGACACCTGATTTGCTAGTTGGAGGGGGAATGGAGGAGAATCAGAGCGCTGAACTGCGGCGATCAGCAATGACTTTGTTATATATTTGGTTTGAAGTAATGTAGTAGCATTATAATATTATGCATAAAGTGCACGATTGTATATTATGTATCATGAATGAAATGCATAACGCTCTGGTATTGCAAAAAGTTTTCTCTTCATTTCAAGTAGAGATAGAATTTGCCTTTTTTTTTTTTTCTTGTTTCTAATCATAAACAAGCCCGTGAAAATTGACATAAACCGGGACATTCTCCAACAAGACTAAAATTCTACATCGATGAAATATTTCCCTTTTTGAAAAAGTGGGAAATCATTTTTGTCGGGGTGTTAAATGGCACCGTTATATTTTGTGAATGTTTGTCACGGTTTTCCATGAAGCCCGTGATTTGCATTGAAAAGAAATGCAAAACTGTTCATAACACACATGCACCTCCTACACATATTAATTACATGTCCATGTAATTTTTAAGCTGCAGTTGAACGCATATATAAAACGGATCCATAGTGAGCATCCCCACAGTGCATAAAAAATAACCGTCTTCTCAAGCTCATAATTATTTTTTTTTAATATTAGAACTCATCAACTTCTTTTGAGCAACTTAATGTCTATTCATTTCTGAAAGAGTGGTTGCATTTTTTCAAAGCCCAAAGACGTTTTTATGTATGTGTAAGGAATATTTTTAACGAGTGTCCTTTAATGATTTGGCAACTGATTGCAAGATAGTATCCGCAAACAGGAGTTATACTACTTATCGATTGCACCTGAAATTATATAACTAGTAGTGAAGCTTAATATTGGTATTGCCTCTCTTTCTCTGTCTCTCCTTATCTTTCTCCGTGTAATTCTCTCTCTCTCTCTCTCTCTCTCTCTCTCTCTCTCTCTCTCTCTCTCTGTATTTCTCTCTTTCTCTGCATGTGTGTGTTTTTCTCTTTCATCTCCATCTCTCTCTCTCTCCCCTTCATTTCTCATTCTCTCTCTCGGTCTCTCTCTCTCTCTCTCTCTCTCTCTCTCTCTCTTCTCTCTCTCTCTCTCTCTCTCTCTCTCTCTCTCTCTCTCTCTCTCGCTCTTTCTATCTCTATTTCTCTTTCTTAGAATTTCACCATGAGACTGGGGAAGGCGAATTTTTTCATGCAATCCCTGTAATAAACTTTGCCTGCAATGACTATAATATATTCTCTTCAAACTACTGTATTTTCTTTTTTGATAGTTTGCATATAGAATAATTGATTTTTTTCTTACCGCAGGACATAATGTCATGTTACAGGTGTGCATCAACCGAAGACTTCTCAAACTTGTACCAAAGTTTTCTGCAAACTGTTCGCGCTTGCACAGTTATATCCATGTCATAATGCTGACACAGTACAACTACAGTGAAGCACGGTTGGTGCATACACCTTGGGCCGGGCCAACCAAATGTGTACTTGTTAACAGAAATACGTATTAAGGTAAAAAAACAACAAACATATTAAGGTTTCATATGTGGGCCATCCTACAACATACAGGGAAAAACAAGATTGTAAGATTTGGAAACAACTACTGTTTTTGTTTTTTTCTTTGTGTTTATCCCACAAGCCCATCTTTATAATACCAGCTCTGTAAAAATAATCCATAGCGTGTTTATTGGTACGGGTCAAGAGCATGTTATAGAATGGCACAATCCGTCCTGTATTAACCATACAGAAGAAGAAGAAGAAATGGGACCCAAAATACTGTACTCAATATTCGTGTTTACGTACTAAGCGTGTCCGTATCAAAATATGCCCCACAGTGCATACAATTAGTCAGCAGTGCAACAGGTTTTGCTCTCGTTTAAAACATATTAAGTTACTATGTTGAAACCATAGAACTGACTCGGCTTCTAAGTTTACCTGTAGAGCCTACGCATCTCTTGTATCAGCTCTATTTAAATACAGTCGTGGTGGGCTTTGCGTCACTGTCTGCTGCATTTCCTGAGAGTGAAGACTGTGCAATCACCTGCCCAGGAGCCTCATCAAATTCAGGTACAGTATTTATAAATCTATATCACCGTTCTGCTGCTGCAGGTGTATACAAGATGTACATCAAACCAGTACTGGGTTAACATAGTAGCAAAATATATAACTAATGATACGAACCCCGTATTTTTTTCCCATTACAAATACTTATATTCTAAACTGTTATAGCATTTTATAGCATTTCATTACTCTGTAAAGTTTTAAATGATTCATGTTGGTTTTTTTTTCCCCATACATGTTCTCTAAACCGTTATAGCAAGTTTTATAGCATTTCGTTACTCTGTTAATTTTTAAATGATCCCTGTATTTTTTTTCCAAAATTTCCCATGTAACATCTTTTCTAAATTGTTATAGCAATTTTGCAGCATTTCGATCCTTTGTTAATTTTTAAATGTGGAAATATGTTAAATCTTTTGTGTTTTTGAACTCAAAAGAATTGCGTCCCTTGTGCTCACAAAGGGAGACAATGATACATACAGCTAGTAAAGATGTTTTCTGTTAACGAGTCATTTGTTGGAAAAATCCAGTTGGAAATACTGTCTGTCTGTCTGTCTGTCTGTCCGTCCGTCCGTCCGTCCGTCCGTCCGTCTGTCTGTCTGTCTGTCTGTCTGTCTGTCTGTCTGTCTGTCTGTCTGTCTGTCTACAGCTGGTCCACCTAAGTCATTCTCGGATTACTCGACTCCCTTTTACTTTGACGGCAAAATAAGTTGTAATTTTTCCTTTTAAAATTATCCACATTATTCGAGATGGCGCCCTATGGTTTTCTCTAATTCCAGTGGATTAGCGAAGATATAGAAGCAAGACTGTCTTCTCGGTTCCACAGTCGCAGTGCTACACTACAAAATACAATGTAGCTTGTTATTTTCGTTGCTACAACAGCAGTAGCAGGAGCAGTAATATTGATCGTTAACGTCGGATAAATTTTAATCCACAAATCATCTGTAATTCTGGTGCGCATGCGGTGCTGGGTGAATTCAGCTAGGAAATTTTATTTTATCGTATAAACAGGGCCTATTTCCTGTGACATAAAAGTGTGTAATAATTTTTTTTTTGGGTATATCACAGTCATGTTACATAAATTTGACTTTTGACCTGCTTAAGAATACTTTAATGTCTAGAAGCCCTAGAAACCTCTAGGCATATGAATATGTGACGTCATTTCTTTTGTGACGTCATGAATAGGTGACATTTCTTTTGTTACTATTTTCACTGCCGTGGAATTTCCCTCCGTCTAGAGTTTTTCAAAAAAATATGTCAGTCTTTCTTTCATCGCTTGTCATCGCTCTCCTCACGTTTCAGTTTCAGTTCAGTTAAACGTTTAAATTATAGTACTTGACAAATTACAGTGTTTCTGTGGCCTAAAGTCTCATCGATGACTGTCAGCTGTTTGGATCTACTTTGTGTCGCGTAACTGTGTGGTTGATTCAGTTCCGTGTGATTGATGTGTCTCAAAAAGGGTGAGGGCCCTTTTCACGATTAAAAGTTCATTTTTTATTAGTTAGAGTTTATATGATAAAAAGGATCTGAAACTCGTGTTTGTTTGATATCAGATTTATGAAATTCGTTATACATTTATCTTCTTCGCTCGGCAGAGGCTCGCGAAAACGATAAATGTAATTCATTTCATAAATCTGATATCAAACAAACACTCATTACAGATCGTTTGTAGTACAGTAGTAGTTTGGAAAAGGGGNGGGGGGGGGGGAGGTCACATTATCATCACGGTAGTCATCATCCTTACTTTCCGCCTTCCTTCATGGTAAACTCGTCCTTTATTCCGCATTGCCACTCTGGTCATATGCTTTTCTCCAATAGCGAGAGTGATTTTCGCTTACATTTCCCTACACATGATGTTGAGGCAAATTTCGGAGGAAAAAATCCATCTAATTTTAATGTTAAAAAAGAAGAGAAACAGGCATTTTACCTACTGAACCTAACATTCCACGAATTTTCACATAAATTTACGAAAAGCCATTTTCTTTAGGCAGGGGAAAATCGCTTTGCGTGAATCAATATCACCTCCCCGTTGGGGAAATTCCTATGAGTGGCAGCATCGGCAGCTAATTCACATTCGTCCAGGTGGGTGTGATCAGAGGTGAGGGCAATATCGTTTCTGAGTATCGATAATTTTTATGTCTAGGATTTCGATACAATGGAAATACGAGCCCTGGAGTTTCGAAACAATTCGATAATTTCGATTTCAGCAATGAAGTTTGTCCGACCTAAACAGGATTCCCTTCCCCCTTCCCCACTACTCCTCACCTCCACCCTGCTCCGCACCCTTCCCCTCCCATTCCCCACCCCACCCACCAATTTCCTCAAATTGTCTTTAAAATACACGAAATGCACTTTTTCATGCCTTGCCTCATCCAATCCAGTAGAATGATGTATCTATAATTCATTTCACGGGGAAAAAAAAACACTTTTTTTTTTTCAATATTAAATTTGTTTCTTGGCGGATTTTTAAAAATTTTGCATGCGAGGTGACACTGAGTAGTCTTAATAGAATTTTTAATAATTGGGCTCTCTTCGATGTTTGTAAGTAGGTCATTTAGTCATTACAGAATATGTACCTAAGCTCCAGTCTTTATGACTGAAATGACATAAGTTTTACAGCATAGCGAGATATGACGTAACCTATATCACCTAATGACCAGTGGCGGTTCGTACTTTCATTAGCAGGATGGATAAGCCGTAAAATAATAGTATGCAAAATTGAAAAGCGAGTCGTTGAAATACAGTTTTATGAGGTGATATAACAATAACGCAAAAGATTCCTACCTTTTAAACAGGTCTGTGAATGGCATCCATCTTCCATTCCCTCACCACAGCATACCCGTTGATTTTTCAAGAAAAATGTTAAACTAATAAAAGCAACTTATTCATTGCATTCATAGTCCAGACGAAGTCATTTTTATAGACTGTATACTGTCCAGGGACTCAAAATGCCTTTTTCTACCCTAACCCGAAATTACTTTTGAATTTCCCAGGTTTTGTAATTAATGTAATCGTTTAACCATCAGGAAAGTCAGGAAAGAGGCTGTGAAAGTATAGCCTTATCAGACTTAAAAGACAAGAATGTATCATCTAATTAACTCGTATGGTGCAACAACATTAGCAGTCTCTTCCTTAAAATGTAAACTGTGAAGTAACAGTTAACCAAACTGTGGAAATGCTGACACATTCATAACATCATTACTCTCAACTAAATAACAAAAGTTACAATATACAATCCATCGATGTTAGATAATGGTGAGGTTGGTGCAGACATGGTAAAGAAATGCGAAATGGATTTGACATGCATAGAACCCTTTTATTAAGTTTCGACATTCCAACTCTAAATGGTCAGCCACTAGGGTACCCCCCCCCCCCCNCCCCCCCCCCCCTTGTTTGGAGATCCACGCGACGCCACTGTGTGTAATCAACATTCGCCGCATCTCTTTACTGTAAAAATGTAAACTTTGTGCACATACGTTAATGTTCATAACAGAGACAAAGAGAAAAAAAATCGGTTGAAACTGTAATGAACGACTTGCAAAAAAAGAAAAAACCGCTATTACTATTAAGACTACTTGCTAAACAACGACTGACAAACTTTCGTTAAAATGCCGATTTTTTTTTTCCGTGAAACAAACTAAAGTATAAAACGCGTCGAAAATTATTCTGATCCTCACCGATCCTCGGTAACAATCTGTAAGACGCTTCATCAAACAGCCAAAATAGGTATAGTTCAGATCAAGATCAGTTCATCTAAACTAGCTGTTTAGCTCAGATCAAGTTCACGTGAACTGATCTAAGATCACGATCTGAGATCATTTGATCTCAGATCTGCCCAACC
>JAWQUT010000001.1:12885769-12941756 GCA_033807755.1 Ellobium chinense | reverse complement strand
GTGTGTGTGTGTGTGTGTGTGTGTGTGTGTGTGTGTGTGTGTGTGTGTGTGTGTGTGTGTGTGTGTGTGTGTGTGTGTGTGTGTGTGTGCGCGCATGAAAGGAGAACATGCCGAAAGAGGAAAAAGAGGAGGTCAAATACGACCCCTAAGCTGTAGAACCCAATAGTGGAAGTAGAATTACAGGCCTATAATCTAAAGCCCTGAGACCTTAACATCTAATTCCTATCGTTTAGTCCCTAATGTTTAACCCTCATTTTAAAAAAAAAAATTCCTTTTGTTTAACCCCTACCACTTTGTCCTTCAGATTTAAACCTTAAGGTTAAACCCTAAGAGAAATACAAAATCCTATCGTTTAAGCCGAATAGTTTAGTTCCTAATGTTAATCCTGGAGTTTAATCAGAATGAAAACAAAACAAAACTTGTAACACCATATTCTGGCGGCTTTTCTATGGTTAAGTGAAATTATAGATTGCATTTTTATGACTAAGGTCGAAGTATAGTGATGGAGATTGGGTTAACTTAGTCACTTTCGCCACAAAACAGTCGATTCCGTTTAATCGCAATCCGCATACATTTTTCACATTTTGTTACATTCTCCACGTGAAAAAAATGATATTGTATCTTGGCTAATGCCACTGGATAATCGCAATTTCTCTTAAACACAACTTTTTCTAGCCAAGATCCTGTATATTATGCGAATAAATCTAGTCTAAATTTCATTAGTTCCAGGATATTAATTTCACCATAGCCGATTCCCATTAAAGTCTTTACCTACCCGGTGAAAGCAGTACCCAAGATCACCGCATGTCCCGAGTCTCGACTAATGTTTTCTAGTTGATGCGGAAAATTATTATGCGGGATAAGTTTTTATATCTATTTTGGCAAAGCCACACTGATGGGCGTATCCTACATGCCATTATCAGCGTCTTACACATCGCTTGGTTTGTTGATATAACAACAGTGTTTAAGAAGACCAGCCGAAATCACCTTGAATGCCCACAATCATCACGACAATGAATTTAGAGCGGAGATTTAAGGATAGAGGAGTAGATGCTGGGGGTGTCACTGATCGCTGTGTTTCACCTGCATTCTCTAATACTTCAACTACTTCAAGCTCGATAAGATAGGATCATTTTCCTTGCGTCCCCTCTGGTTTGTAAGCCAGATAGGTTATGGTATACGGTAATGACTTTTTAGAAGCATTTATTATCTATGGAGTAAGTAGTTTCAGAAACCAGAAGAAGTAATCACTAGTCCAAATAATATGAAAAAGTGTCTGGATCTGAAATTCGATTACTTTTGGGCAGGTCTAATTTTCCATTCTATTTCTGCGGTCGTTTATTGAAAATAATTATGATTATTGATAAGTGGAGGTAGTTCATTCTTGGAATGTGAAGAAAGACCTGAGAGTTTGTTCACCTCTTGTAATCATGCATACTACGGATATTGAACGTGGGCTACAAATATTTTATGTCCTCCCCTGCCCCTCCAATCCCCCAACCTCCCCAACATCTGAAGCTTATTAAACCTATCTCTAATTACATCTGATTCATCCATGTGATCATGAAAGGATTACTCATTATGATGATATATGTACTTGAAAATTTGTCAATGGTTTTTATAACTACCATGGTCATATCGATCATAAGAGCATGTGACTACCATATATCCCAGTAGGGGGTTCTCTATCGTTCATCACTACACATTTCGGTCCCATTATCTGATTCATCAAATTCAATCACAGAGATCAGACTCATTTAAGACACATCTATGATCAGCACTCTCATCAATATCCTAATATTCTAGTGTAGTAAAGTCATACTATCGAGCTTCATTAATAATTAATGTATTCATGTATGAATATTGCCATTAGTGATATACATTACTGAGCTATAATATTTTCGTGAACAGCAATGAATTACTGATGAACCAGCATGACTGAAATAAATCATGTGTGGCGAAGAAAGACAATTGTCTGAATAATATGTTTTAACTATTTTATTTAAAGACCACTTTGAAAATACAGTCGAAAATCTAAATTGATCCAAGACCAAAAGGTGCTCAGATTTTGGTGGGTTTGCAAGGGCATTAAAAAAAGAAACATGAAGTGATCTGCCTTTGAACATTCGAACATTTTATAAAAATCTTATGTCCAAATAGTGTTCAATAGCATTAAGGTGTACATAGAGTAGAGAGTTTCACCTATTTTGAGAGTGATATGTGATGTCTGCATATACTTTTTAGATTGTCTTTGAGAAGAAACGAAGGTGTCTTCTTTGCAGGTTTGAATCAGGATAACCCTCACTCTTATTTACATAATATTTGACCACAGTAAAGAGAAGAGGCTGAAAACGTAATTTAAAATCGTGTTATAATTGATAATTAGCCTCCTTTTGATGTAAAAGAGTGGTTAAAAATTATGGTCCCATATGACATGTGTTGTCACACATGATAGAATCAGAAATGTCACTTTGAATCATCATTAGATGCCTGTTGTCTAATCGATTACTGCAATGCAACAACCCTATATTAGAAGGAATACTGTATTTTCTTGAAAAGACAATACACCAAAAAATTCATTGTTTTTGTCCGAGTTTTAATGAAAATCTTCCGTCAATTTGTCAAAAGGAACACTGGTTATCATTTGACAGCCATACTTTTTCAAAATGTGGGAATCAACAATGACTGTACACATAATATGGCCCTTGTTCCTGCAAACTGATAATTTAATACTAAATTTGGCACCTTTTGACCTTGTATCAAATACAAAGACCACCTAACCACCTACTATATATAGAGCCGAGGTTTCATAGACGACCGTTCATTTCTTCTAAATATTTGGCCATCCTATGGCGACCACCTATCTAACACGACCATGAATCCACGACTGGAACAATCATTTCTCATGTCAGAAATAGGCCTAATGTAAAACTAAAGAAAAATAGTCACTGTGTAGTGTGTAAGGCCATCGTCAGCTGGCTGCTGAAAACTCTTAAAGACTATTATAATGGTTCGCAGCTGACTATATTATGTTAAAAAGAATTTCATTCCAGTTTGGGTGTACGGCGTACGTCTTTCTATACAGTAGCCGCAAACTGGTGCGCTGAGTACCGCCCCACAGAATGCAAGGAGGGAATGAGGATTGCAAAGACCAAACAAACGAGGCCCTGTATTCTTCTAAGCACTCAAATCTTCGGCTGTCTATAAATAACACCGGCGACACGAGTTTACACGAAGTTCATTGGAATTTTACAAATGACAGGGATCAGTAGTACAACACTAATCAAATATTTTGATGACTTTATCAGTCAATCAATGTAGACTATCATTATAAATATAGTGGTAGTAATCGATTTGAGAAAGGCATTTTCCCAGGTTGTTTTTTTTTTAATTTCCCTCAAACCTCATTGTCTCGAAGTTTGATGCAGTGTTTTGTAGTGATGTGAGTTTTTCAAGAGATAAAAATTTTGCGGCGATTTCTGTAATTTTGTGTAAACTACAAACCAAAATATTGCCTTTATTCTCCTGCAAACGTGCAAACGTTGACATTTGAATATTTTACGAAGCACTTTTACATTTGAATAATGAGACTTGAACAACACAAGGTGCTTACCAGGTAAGGAGTTTAATCAGAGGATGTGTTATCAATATTTTACTGTAGAGTGTAGACCTTACTACTTTTTACTCCACCTATTATCATGGTCTTACTTTTGCTGTACTTAAGACCTAACGATTTTTTTTCTCTGTGCCATTTTGGGTTTGATTTTTGTTTCAAAACGAAAAAATAAAAAAGGAAGAAACAAGAGGCGGGGAGGAGGGGAGGTCATAACTGACAGAAACTATGGAAGGAAGAGATGGTGAGATTCGAACCTGCAGCCTTTACATCTGCATCTTTCACTTCGCGCTGAACTAGCCACTCCTTACTGTTGTTTAGAATGTACACCTATAATCATCTTACACTGAGCCATATGCCCAAGCCTTTGTCATGTTCAGTCATTTACTACGCAACTGAAACACTTGAGAACTTGCGCATTAACGATGAGATCTTTTACCATCGTAAGAATTACATTAACGCATCGGTGCTGAATGCACCCTTAGCAGCATTCAGCATGCAGAGTTAATGTGATTCTCATGATGGTAAAAGATCCCATCATTAGTGCGCAGATTTTCAGATGAAGGCATGAATGACAAGAAGGCCTAAGATTAGGACGATAATGTGCCTAGACTAGTTTATTATACGTGTAGGCCTGATAGTAGCGGATTTGACCCTGTGATATTGCTTTGCCGAGTGCGAGATAAAAAATCAACAACGTCAGCGTACTTGATGTTTTATTCGTGTCATATTGATCGGTACAGAGTTACAGTACCGGTAGATAGACAGTTGACGGAAGTCACCAGAAGCAGGCCTAGCCTAACGCCTAATCGTTTAATTCAGAGGTAGTTAACTCGGAGTAATAGGAATAATAAAAAGAAATACAGAAAGAAAGAAGGAAAGAAAGAAAGAAAGAAAGAAAGAAATGAAAATTTCGTAACAAAACACACGATATAGAAATTGTAAGCAAGCCCATTATCTTCAGAAAAGTCATCATCATCATTCTCTTTAACGTTAAGCTTCATCATTATAATTATAGTCCACGTCATCGCTTTTTGTCACACGTTATCACTGATGTCTTTTTTCCTTCAAGCTCCAAAGTCCCTAAATTTGTGCAGAGCCTTTAACCAGAAGAGGACGATAGTGAGTGATCTCTGCTGGTCTCAGTACCCAAAAAGTGTTGTTAGATTAACAAACCATAGTACTTTCTTTTATTTTTAAGCCTTTTGAGACCGATTTCTAAAAATATTCTTTATATATAAACGACATGAAAAATCTTGCAACTTATGAAAAAAAGTCAATGGGATTCAACTGATATTTGAGTGTATTAGTGCAACTAACATCATAAACAAAATGGTCTCACCGCAATTTTTTCCTTTCCTCCACCATCTCTTTCATTCTATTCTATTATTTCTATGTGCAATAGTTCCACATTGTAAAGCAGACTGATAAGTAGCCCATAATGTTGTTTGCACTGTAGTCCTGCTTTCACTTTTATCGATCTGTGCCTCTATGCAAAAGAATGACTAAAGCTCTCCAATATATTTTTAAAGTTGTCTCACAGCTTTACGCTGTATCTCCAGCGATAAATCAACGAACATGATATTAATATTATGCAGAAGTGCAGTGCACATCTTGGTGCTCATTCATTATAGGAAACGAAATCGTTACTAGTCTAGACTGGACTATATAGTTTAAACGTTAATTATTGACTAGTGCCACCAGTATCGACGAATAATAATATATAGAGGCTGATTTCAAGCACGCGACTCCATGTTTACTTGCACAATGAAAACGGTGATGGAGGTCTCATCGAAATAGCACAACAATAACATAAGTTTGCTTGTGGCGTCAGCTGTCTATAGAACATTCATGTTTCTATCAAATATATGGGCAAGATTTTTGGAAAGAAATCGTGACTCAATATTTTGAAGGAAAAAAAAATAAAATTAATGCCTTTGTGAAAATTTTAAGACTCTAGAGCTTGCCGATGGAGAGATATCAGTGAAAATGTGTGACCAAAAGCGATGGAGGGGACAATATATGAACATTGTTGTAAAAGCCCTACCAAGATGAGAGAGAGGGCACGGCTGTCATCGCAATTAAAAAAGAAAAAAAGTTTCTCTTTTGTCGTCTGACTAACATGCTAACACGGGCAGCAGTTTGCCGTAGGGTTAGTACTTCGGGTGAACTGTCACCTGGGCGTAGTCATTGCATGTAATAAAACGGCCCACGATTTCAAGTTAGTCAATAATAGTCAATAGCCTAACCCCCNAACTCCCACACCTCTCCCTCAAATGAATGATAGTTAAAACGTCGAGGCCTTGAGGCTTAAATTTAAACACTGCCATAGACACATAGGGAAACGGGAATTCATCATAAACTCAACATTTGGAATGGATGCCCATGTCCCATTACTGTTGGGTAAAATTATTCATCAAGGATTCTCCCGTCTCTTTATCGGAAAAGGGACAGCGGATAAGTGGGTGGGATAGTAGACTAGACACAACAGAGTGGAAAAAAATCGAATCTTTTTTTGTGGTCAGAGCACTCTAACATACCAGTAAGGAACACCCACACACAAGAAAGCATATTCTTCAAAAAAACTTGAGGGCTGAAAACAAACTCCAAAGTCTGTTAAAAAAGAGCAGGCCTGAGTTCCTGGATGATGGTTTCTACCCGATGAATTTTGAATTTTTCTCCGAAAAGAAGATTCGAAACATACTGTGTTTCGCGTGTCGTGGAGTCGATTATGACAAAGGTCATTTCCGGTGTAGCGAAAACATCACCTCATAATTTCATCGTACCATGGGCTGCAGGATTTATTTGCCAGACCAACGTGAAAGGAGTTGATTAGTTAGTCTAGGATAAGGAGACGAAACCTGTCAGAGAGACTAAATTCACAAGAACTCCAGATTCTCTTGTACTGTAGCCTGTAGGATTTATAGATTTAGATCTAGACGTCTAGATCTAGTCTAGACTAAATCTTTTAAAAGTAATCAGCCTTAACTGAGACTTAGTGAGAGAGATTGAATTGCAAGGTGTAAATCTCCTGAAACTGTAACAGTCTTTAACAAGTTCAGTTAACAACAGTTTTAACTTGGACTTGAACTTCAAGTTGAAGGTAAAGATGAATACCGGTATAACTATGCGGAAGTTGCTGTCTGGTGTGGCAAAGCACATAAATGGTGCTTTCCTTGAGTGTCGCTGTGGCCCTGTGTCTTCCGGTATAACTATAGGCATACATTTTCAGACATCATCATATCATAGTCGGAGTCAGTTGTTTAGATTACAGTCACTTGATCTACATTTTAGGGAGTCAAACAGTGCAGCATGTAGAGCTATGTTCATTAGGAATTCCAGTCAGAGTGTCAGGTGGGCACAAAAGAAAATGCACATTTTCTCATTAATCTGTGGTGTGGCATTTCTTTTTATGGTAGTTTGCAGCATTTTAGCTTTTGTAAACCTTTTCATCAAAGTCCAGTCATCGAGCCAGATGCTTGTCAAGGATTTTTGTCAGACAGACTAAACATTTCAGCTGTTTTTATGTTACAAATTAATCCAATGGTTTTTAAAAGCGTGTGGCAACAAACCTGAATTAGGCATTTCTGTTCTTTTCCAAGTATGATCCAACAACATGGTATGGTGGTAAGCCTCCTAGCATCTTCTTCAGTATCAGTGACAAAGGAAAATCCCACTCAGACTCCCACACAGAAACCTAATTTATTTTTTCATTAGATGGAGGAGTTTTATGTATACAGTAAATACCTGATAACACAAATTCCAGGGAACCACAGAAATGTGTTCGTGTTATCAAGAATTTGTGTAAGAAAGAGAACATTGAAAATAAGGGAGATGGCCCATTTTTACACATAAATACATGTTCCGGTGACGTCACGCTTAAGTAAGGCGCATGCGGCACAGATGATACCACACGCCAATGGATAAACCAGTCCGGGCGGTTACATTACAGCAGACTGAGTGAGGGGGAGGAGGGGGCATGTCCGACTGAGTGGTCGGGGGAGGTAAAACCATTGCGTAGTGAGCGGGGTGATGGTGGTGCGTCGTGGGTTGAAAACGTCGCGTTGGTAATGCAAATGAAAGAAGAGTTCAAGCAAAAACAATGGTGTGGCCCAAAAGTTGTTCACGTTTATTGAAATCCTGTAGAATTTAAGTTTGTGTAAGCGGAATTTGGAATGCATAGATTATAGAGCGATAAAAAATGGGGACATTTTTTTGTTCGTGCAAACAGAAGTTTTGCGTTAAATGGGTTTGTGTTAAGTAAAGTCTACTGTATTTTCCCCTCTGATGCAATTCAAATAAAATTGGGATGTTTGTATTCAGGGATTGAGTAGGAAGCAAAGAAATAAAAAATAAAATCCATTCAAATGTTTTGTCAGTAAGTAACAGTTTGTTTCCTTTCATAAAATTTGATGAGGAGGATCAGTACATCAGTGGAAGTATAATGGATGGATTCCACTAATTCCAGTATTTTCTCCCATTTGCAGGCTAGTGGATAGAGTGACTTGGTTTTGAAACGAATTTTTCAGTATTGCTGTGTTTCCTCACTCACTTATTTTATGTCGCACATTTTTTCCACTTTCTTTCACATGTGTGAGGGGACATTATTGGTGGTTGTAATGGTGATGGGAATGATAATTTCATTGGTTTATGTAACTGCACTTCATTTTATTTGGGCTGTTCAAATTCTTCCACAGGAATTTCCATAATCAGCCTTCAAAACTCACACAGCTAATATATGAACCACAAGAAATCTTCCATGCAATAAATGCATTTAATCTAACTCTCATTCTCATGCCAAGAGTAGCACAACTGTTACAATGCAGGGAACATAAAAACTCCCCAGGGATAATTCCCGCAACTCTTGCAAGGTCGCATTTTTTAGCCCCATTTTCCGTGCAAATAATCATGCAAAGTATGGGGGAATTCTCATGTGCTTAAAACAATTCAATAACTTCATTCCATCCAGGTTATGATAGGACGAAAATTTGAAATGTTATTCAGTTATATAATGTCTTTGTGATTGTTTCAGGTCAGCATCTAAGAACTGTGCCTGAGTGGTCAGAAAGGATACTCAAGTGTGATCTAAGTGACATTCAGTTTAGATCCATAAGTTAGGTCAAAACAAAAAGTTAATGATACATATAGGCATGGCAAGTATAATTGAAGATCATTATTATTTTCTTGAACTCTACAAATAATTTTTCCCTTTTCTTTTTTCTTTCCACATTTTGTAACACAAAAAAGTAGTTAAGATAAGTATATTCATTTTCCATTTGAAGTTGAACATGTTAAGTTTAATAGCTCCAAATTTCATTATCATTACTGTTTATACTTGTTTAAATAGTGAATTTTCAGAAAAGATTCATAATCTAAGTCTTCATACTGAGAGGTTTAGTAAAGCAAAAAGCTCAGTCCTGAAACAGCTAATGTCTTTAGACTGCTAAGAAACTGGGATGAGATTAATCGACCAAGGTTCAGGCACTTACCTGTATACAAATTGTTACCTTTGATGATATCATACTGATGTGAACAGTTTACATGTAAAAATATATTTTGTGTCTTTATGTTTTTGGGCAAAACATGAATTGTGCATGCAAAAGCATAAAAATAAAATACATAATTTTCCACATCTGTGTCACTGCTTTACTATCACTTTCCTTCACACACTGACAATCAGCGCTGATATCACATAGCAAAATAATGACATTCTTTACACCATTTCTAGAGATTGTAGATGTAAGGGTTTTGTTTTTTTTATACATGCCATGTGGGAGAAAAGTGTTAGACAAGATCTAACATATATTCAAAATTTATTGAATTTTTTCAGGATGTCTGCTGACGATGTTCTTAGTGGGTTTGATAAGACCCAAGTAAAGCTTATGGAAGAAGAATGCATCTTGGTTGATAAAGATGACAACAACATTGGGTCAGCCTCAAAGAAAGTATGCCACTTGCTTGAGAACATAAATAAAGGTTTGTTGTGCAGATAGCCAGAAACTTAGGTAACTTATTTGTTCGTCCATCACATTTTAATTATAAAAGAGGGTTTCATTTACACACAACACATTATCCCTGCCACCAGTCAGTGTATGTAAATTAATAGGATGTCAGCTTCACAACTTTGTTTACAAATTTGCTGGACTTCTGGAGTTTGATCTCTGCTTTTTGCCTTCATCATAGGCCCTCGGAGAGTCCCTTAATAGTGCCCTTAAAGTTCAAATCATGCATAGACCTGAATCTTGCTTAATGGGGCAGGCAAAGATATTTGCTTCAGTCTGAAAAGCCACATTATTTTTTTTTTTTAGAAACTATAAATCTGCATCTATTTTTCTCCGCCTGATCATTTCTGAGAGTGAGAAAGCTCGGCTGGAATGTCAGAATTTTCACATTCTGTATGCTGCCATAAGACATGCTTCTTGGCATCATAAAGCAAGAGAAGTTAGCAGACATTTAGTGCAGATGATTGCGCAAACTGTCTGACAATCATTTCTTAGCCAGTATGGTATTTGATGCCATGCAGTGAAAAGTTAAATTATTTAGTTCTTATTAAAACTAAATATAGTTCAAGAAAATATTTCTAGAAGATTTATTGTGGTATATTTTTAAAATTAAGCACAAGAATAATGAATGTCTCTCATACAAAAATTTGTGAGTTTATTTTTGTCTGTTTGCAAAGCTTACAGAGTTGAGCATCTGTTCCGAATGTTGTGAAAATTTCAAATTTAAAAGAATTATTGCCCTTTCAAACAATGCCAATACTGAATGAGTTTTCCTTCAAACTCCTTATTCCCCCGAAAACCCTTCGCTCGGCAGCGCCCTCCCCCCNCCCCCCCCATGTTCCCACTTCAGTATGCAGTCTTATTTGTCTCCCTTAACTGTTGCAAGCTAGTTATAAGAAAATGAAGCTAGCCCAATTCTCACCACAGTATTTGCAGGTTCAATGGCATAAAAGTCACGAATCAACTTTGCCATGCCATCTAAAACACTAATGGTCTAAGAGCCTGGGATCAGCGTCATAAAATTACATGCATGTGCATAGAAACCACACTACACGATTTATTACAGGTTTATTTTTGCAGTAAAACATTAGAGAGAAGATTAAGCTTTATGATAAATAATAAATGTCCACTTTATTTAATTTTCAATAACTTTTCATGAAGTAAAGCACCAGTAAAGATGACCGAATTTCACATCACTGGCCCGGTTTTAAGTGGGTATAGAATGCCTACTGTCTCAAGTTTCCTATTTCTTCCTTAACCCTACTCCTAAGTCTGCCCCTTACCCAAAGCTAGATACTAGAATTAGAATTACAGATTCTGCTGATGTTAATAATCTGTACTAGTATTGTCATTTACAATCAAGTGCAATTATTTTTCACAAATCATGGAATTGGATATTATCTTCTTACACACAGTAATAGTTATATTCATGATATTTGTTTATTTTTTTTAAGGACTTATTGTTTTTCACATGCTGTGCTCTCAACTCTCTCACAGGCATGCTTCACCGAGCATTCAGTGTGTTCCTTTTCAATACAAAGGGCGAGCTATTGTTGCAGCAGAGGGCATCAGAGAAAATCACATTTCCAGGTAGTGTGTGGGTGTGAAGTATCTGTAGATTGTATGACACAGATGCTCCTTCGAAAGGAAAAATGAAAATAACTTTTATTCACCTGATAGGAACTTTTTAACCCTCGTGGTGCCATGATAGAATTAATTTTACTGTCTGCTCACTACATTTGAATGTGGCAATAGAATAAATTTGCATCTCTGTGCTGGGTGCGATGGTTGAAATTTGCACCGTGGCGTCAGTTGATCTGTCTCCCCAGAAAATTTCGGTCGCGAATTTCCGCATTATTTAGGCTTTGCCGCAATTTTGCAAATTTTCGCAAATTTAGATATTTTCTGCAAATTTGGCGCAAATTTGCTGATTTTGGTAGAGCAATGAACTTTTTCTCTACAGTTGCAAGATACGTTAACAGGAATACCGCATGTATAAATTCTATATATTTTGTTTCTGAAACTTCACATCGGTCAAACTCATAGACCAATACGGCAATGGTATGGTATCCTAAACTGCGATGTGGTGATATAACAAAAGTTAAGAAGCTAACAAAGCCGGTATTTGCCAGTTGCCATGCAAAATGCAAGGGACATTACTCCATTGAATATTTGAAATGTAAACAAAACTACATTGAATTCCACCGCTGGAGGGAATTTTCTTCACGGAGGCCTTGATGATTGTGATACTAATCATGAGGACTCAGATACTCTTGAAGAATTAGGGCCAGATGCTGATAGCAGTGATAATGATAAATCAAGTGGGAAACTTGTGCCTGGTTAGAGCAGAATCAAGCACGGACATTGTCTCACAGTGATGACACATGAATACATCATGTCTAAGAGTGGGTTTAGGGGTCATGGGTCAAGAAGCAGGCAGAGATCGTTGTATGGCTGGAGTGGGCATGAGTGACAACGAATAACACTCAAGATTGTACTTACCCAAAGGAAGATCTTGTCAACTCTAAACAAACAATAGTCATTGTCCCCAAGAGTACCGGTACTCGGAGTAGCAATAACACAGATTCCGTGACATGTGGGTTAGAGGGTTTGGGTCTCCACAAATCTTTCAAAGCCTTTTTTTTTTTTTTTTGGTACAAATATAACCTGAAAGGCTCATTTTTGAATCTCTCTTATGGATACAAAGGAATATCGCGACATTTCTTATTGAAGCCTATCATTATTTTGCAGACAGAGATAATCCCTTGAAATGTCTTAAAAAGTCTCGACTAGATCTTTTCACATTTGTTACTTTAATGGTTTAGTGTATGTTTTCTATACAATCCATTTGTTTGACGTTATCTTCAGCCTGCAAATTTCACGTGTTGTAACGCAAATTTTAGGAATACTTGCAAATTTTGCCACTTTTTGCATGTAAATTTTACAATTCTTGGTGCAAATTTTGATGGTTTGAAATGCAATTTTCCGCAGGGACAGGTTGATCAGCTGGCAGACCACGTGCAACAGTCATTATCCATAACAGTGGTTACACAATCAGCAGGAAGCTCATTCCAAAGCACCTCCTACTAGGAGAGTTAAGAGTGCTGTGCATTGCCATACATCTTATTCTTAATTCTTGTGATGCTAAACTCCCAGCACACTGAGAGTACCTGGCTGTGCCAGCTGATTATGCCATGTTGTTACCCAGCGGTGAAAGCTGATTATGAAATGCACTCATGAAAATTGAAATGATTGTGTTCGTATTACAGACCAAACCACTATAAGTAAATGAAAAAATGAGTCTGACAGATTGAATATCGTGGACCAGGAAGTAGGATGCATTTGGTATGATGTAGCTTTCACAGACCAAGGAACAACACATTTATCATGCCCTGGATTATAGACTCGGTCAGCATTTTGGGTAACTGCACAATTATTTCATAACTTACAGATCTGTTTTAGATATTAGTAACATTTGTGAAAGAATGTTTGTTTACAGTTAATTTACTCATGACCCTGATGAAAGGAACTCCTTCCTTATTGTGCTCATGTACTTAACCAGATATGATATTGTAAATTTCAGATCATTTCACAAATACATGCTGTAGCCACCCATTGAATTTCCCAGAGGAGCTTGATGAAACTGCTGCCATTGGTGTCAAAAGAGCTGCACAGAGGAAGCTGAAACATGAACTAGGCATTGAGCCTGAACAGGTAGGTGGGACCAAACATCATCTCATTTACCCTGTGTTCTATATTCAAATGATAAAATCCTAGGTCTCTGTCGTAAGGCGTGCTTGGGTTAAGGTTTATATACACAGGAGCAGACTTTAAAGGATACTCTTAGTATGGTAATGCAGAGACTGAGTATAGTAATTTTGGTCTGGAGTTTTCTTCTGTAAGAGTATGGGTATGGTTAATATGTATTTCTATTAATAAGTGCACAGTTAGTCAGTCCCAAGGTGAACACGTTATCTGTGCTACACTTTTGGCTTATTACAAAATGTGACTAGCGTTAATAAAAAAAAAGCACACACACTCATTATGAAGCATTTCTGAATTTGCGGGTGAAATCATAGTCTCTTTCTTTCACAATAAATCAGCCTCTGCCTAGGCAATCAAAATGGCTGAATTACTCACCTCAAGACCAGACATAGGCTTCTTATATTCATAATTATCATTAATCAAGCACAGTGTGATCCTTCATAAAGCATGATGTTGGTTGCTATGCTATGAGTTAGTCAAAAACAGACAGCCTTTTGTCTTCTTATCATGGATAATCCAAAATATGCTTAATGTGAAATGATTATGCCAATCCCATGAATTTTGTAATAAGTGTGTTCAAGTGTATGATTTTTTTTAAAATTAAAATTACATCAAAGACAGTCTTTGGGGAAAGTATATTCAGCAGTTAGGTCTTATTCTTAGCTTTCCGAGATATGTGCGGGCTGCTTAATAGATTGAAGAGAACAACCACACAGCCATCATCTTCATAAAGATCAAGGAAAGAAAATTCTTGAGAATACGGCAACACTTGCATTTTGTTACTTAAAATCATGTTTAAGAAGACTATCTGAGCTAATTTTGTTTGCATTTCAGGTTCCCTTGGAAGATTTTCACTACTTGACACGCATTTTGTATAAAGCGAGAAACGTCCCTGAGGACAGCAAGTGGGGTGAACATGAAATTGACTACATCTTGTTCATTTGTCGTGATGTTGACATAAAAGCCAATCCAAATGAAGTGAAAAGTTACAAATATGTTACACAACAAGAACTCAAAGAAATTGTTGGTAAGATTTAGCAATAAATCATTAAGAAAAACCATATTGCAGAATTAGGGTAATTTTGAAACCCTTTGAAAGTCCCAAAATATATACTTATTATAATACTCTTAATTTTGACTTCTGTTGTTTTGGTTCTGGAAACTCTCCTTTCCAACATTATCAGGCAGTGTATCGAGTCATCATTTTAATTTTAAGAACTTACAACCATGTTGGAGAAGGCTTTTCTGGTGCACTTTTGTACATAGTCAAGAATGTTAAGTACCATAATAGTCTGAAATGTTAATCCATAGTTTCATAGAATTTAAGTCATGGCTGTGTTACTTGGACTGAAGTATATTTTGCCATTCAATTTGTCCTGTTTTTTAGCAGCAGCTGTAGCATTTTGAGAGCATCACGTTTTTCACGTTACTTCACCGACTGTTACTTGTGTGCCACAAGTAAGTCCTTAAGGGGGGAGTGCGCCTCCTGGGTGTGATATTGTGAATGCTTGAACTCGGGACTTTTTAAGCTTCAAATTCAGATTCGGCATGGTCAAATTAGGGGAAAAGTGTGAAATTTTTGTTGGTTTTCTATACGGTTGCCATGGCAACACCGCCATCTTGAATTTTGTGTCTTGAAAATTAGCTATTTTCAAAAGCCTAAGGCTCCTAGAGTATTAAAATGTAATCATGTCAAATTTTGTAAACTTATATAATAGCTCTATAAAAAAGATAAAATGCATTTGTTTTTTGTTTATTTTTCATACAATGTCTGTCACAAATTGTTGAAGTAATGTGTGTTGATGGATGTGTATTTTTCTCAATTTTCCACCCAACATTCAACTTCGTTTCAAAAACATGACCAAAATCAAGAAAAATGGATGCATTTTATCAAAACATATGTTGTGGGAAATACATTATGTCAAATCTGAAGTCAGTCGGTTTAGAAATAAGAAAGCCTTAGGGAAAAGAGTGGAAAAAAAACATTTTGAGAAAATCGCAATTGAAGTTTTGATAGCGCGTTAATACAAGGCTAAGATGACCATCTAGAGGTGCCCTTTCAGGGCATAAAACGGATGTTTCTGGCCTCAAAGGTTATTTTTCTCATAGCAGAAGAGGTCAAAGTGTCTAAAAATACCGAAAGCCCAATTTCGATATTTTAACCCCTATACCCCCTTTTCAGAAGGCGCACCCCCCCTTAAAGCTGTCCCATTCAGTCATTACCATTAGAATGCAAGCACTGTTTCTAAATGGCAGTGCTCCCTCATGTTCCTCCACTCCTTTGATATCACAGGCAGGCCCTCCACTTACAGTTAATGTTAATCCTTCATTTTTTTTAATTTTCCAACAGAATCTGCAGACAGCAAAGGTTTGTTGCTGACCCCATGGTTCAGACTCATAGTCCAAAATTTCCTGTTTGGATGGTGGAACAAACTGGAGAGAATAGAGACACAAGTCGATCGAGACATAATTCATCGTATGGTAGAGTGATGGCCGGGCATATCCACTTTGCTGTCATTGTTGAACTAATATCCTATGAAGTAGGCCTTTGTTAGCTTTCAGAGACAGTTTTAGTTCTCAAGTGACTGGAACTGTTGAAGCACAGCTGTATATAGTCTATGTTAATGTATAATGTATTTCATGAATAAGGTCAAGTGTAAAATCTGGCTTCATTACATTATTAATATTAGATTGATTTTGTTGTCAGTAACTAAATTCGTGGACAAGCTCAAAAATTTAAGTGCATAACAAATTCATGAGAAATGAGATCTCCCTATGCTAATAAAAAATGGTGCAGACTATTCAATTTTCCCAGAATTTGGTTCCTATGGAAACTGACATTATACATCAACAGTGATTATATATATTGTTTATTTAGTTATTTCATACTCTGTCATCGATATACCGGTGTTTCTTGTTCCTCTTTGTGAGCTTTCTTTGTCACATACTGCCCTCGGTTTTGTGTTATTCTTGACACACTCAAATACATGTATTGCAAAAATAAACTTTAAGCCCGACAAAAGGATTTCACATCCTAGTGGAGTATGTGGGGCTTAATAAGTCTGTCCATAGGTACGCCATATTACCCTTCATTTACTAAGCTTGAGTCCAGACAAAGGTTTTTTATTCATTATTTACCAGTTGTAGCATGATCCTTTGTGATGCACGTCCTACGACTGAGACAACACTAATTTTTCCTTATCATAGACAATCAGAAACATGCATAATATGAGATAATTTAGCAGGAATTGGAATTCCATTTCAAGCATCTCAAGCTTATTGACATCCATCATTGCAATATGTGCAATATTTATTATTTTTTTATGGATAACTGTTACAGTGCTCAGGGTGATCACAATTCCATTATAATTTTTTGATCTATAAAAGCATGCCGCATTAGCAATCATGGGCGCAGAATAAATGGAAGATGAATCATTGTCTTATTTATAGCTATACTCTGAAGTTCTGTAATATGAAGTTCAGTTTAGATCAATTTTCTTCATATTATTAGAAGATGGTTGCACCTTGCAATGGTATATAAACTACAAATGATGAAAATACTGTGGAATCTGAATATCACGACAGCAGCGGACCCATTGAAATCATGTCTAGTGAAGAGAAAGTCAAGATAAGAATAGTATTGCAAAGAGACAAAATTGACAAGAGAGAGCATTAGTATGGGAACAGTCTTTGATGAATAAAGCCATCTAGGAATAATATTAAAGGTACATGAGGGCAGAAAGAGATAGAAAATGAGTACTTACATAACCAAGCGGAGATGGCAAACCCTCTCTGCTCTTGCGTTATATTTTTTTGGTCTGTCACCTCCCTCCCCTCCCCCACTCTTTACAGGTCACCCCCGTCTCAGCATGAATAGGGACAAAAAATATCAGCAGCAAGTGGGAATTAGCGACAGTATGGTCACCTGTTGCTTGCTTGTCATGTCAGCAAAATGTCGGCAAAGGAGGAGAGGAAAAATAACCAAGAAGAAATTATCTAGTGGTAATATTGAAGAAACAGATTGGGACTTTAGAAGTTTGTGTTTGGATTTTGCAAAATAATGCAATTCATTGCTATGTTGAAAGAACAAGGATATGTTTTTATGTATCATGTCAGCAGGGTCAAGTGGTGCCCCCGGCCCCTACCTGTCTATGGCAATGTGTTATACTGAATATGAGAATGTTTCAATTCTTTTGTTTCGATTTTGCAAAATAATGCATTTCCTCACTATGTTGAAAGAACAAAGATATGTTATATGCTTCATGTCAGTAGGGTCAAATGGTGTCCCCCGGCCCCTACCTGTCTTGGGCAATGTGTTATGCTGAAAATGAGAATGTTTTAATTTTCTTTTTTGTTTCGATTTTGCAAAAGAATGCATTTCCTCGCTATGTTGAAAGAACAAAGATATGTATATGTGAATAAGAATCAGAAATCCCATAACCAGAATATAATCTGGAAATAAAATGAATAGATAGATACAAATAAATAAATAAACATACTTTTTATAATGCGTGCCATTCCAAGTGCCCATTAAAGTTTTCTATGTGTCGGACCGGCTTGACCAGATCAGATTTTACATAGAAACGTACACTGATCTCTGCATTGTCGACTGTGAGCGGACCTGTATCATAGGTCTTCATAACTTCTCACAACAGTTGACAGTACATGCTCATCTCTTATATTTCTGACCTCTTCAGGAGAGATCTTGTGTGTAGCTACTCTTGTCAAAGAACCTTTATGTTTATATGCTTCATGTCAGTAGAGTCAAGTGGTGCTCTTGGCCCATTCCTGTCTTGGGCAATGTGTTATACTGAAGATGAGAATGTTTCAATGTTGTTTTTTTTTTGTTTTCGATTTTGCAAAATTATGCATGACATCGCTATGTTGAAAGAGCAAAGATATGTTTTATGCTTTATGTCAATAGGGTCAAGTGGTATCCCCTTGCTCCTGCCAATCTTAGGGCGAAGATATACTAAGTCCGGTTTGAAGACAACAAATGATGAAGCATGCCATAATTACAAATAAAATAGAGGAGATGACGGACAGTAAGGTATACTAACTCCAGCTTGCAGACACCTGTCCGAGGACAGCCGGATTGAAGTGTCGCATGTTGCATTCTATCCTTCAAGACGGACGACCCGACGACCGGAAATGACTTATAGCTGTAGGCGGGACATAAAATCGCAAAATCTAAAATGTCAAAATATACATTAAATCCTATTTTTAAGGCTAGATTTGATTCCAGCGCACTCGAAAACCCGCGGATGCGAAGGATTTGTGATTTTCAGCGTATTTAAAAAAAAAATAATAATTTTTTTACACACACACTAAAAGCCTTTTTCCCCATGTGCAGGTTACTGTCACTGTTGCAATAAGGTGTGTCTTCATTCCAACTCTTCTGTGAACGTTGCAGAGATCTGTTCTGCTTTTTAAATTTTTCCGAAAAGTTAATAAATTTTTATTGTGCACATTTATCTCAAACAATGGCTTTGTTTCCACCATCAAAAGAAGAAGCCCTAATTAACGCAGTGGAATCTCGACCTACATTGTAAGATAAAGCTGTTAGGAACTATAGCAACAGAGATGTTGGAAAGCTGTGGTTGGAAGTAGTGGAGGAAAATGAATCTGAAGATAAGCACAATAATTATAGAGTTTAATTGTTTTCGTTGGTATTGTTATAATTGCTTGCTCATTATGAAGGCAACAAATGGTGGACGCAGTATACTTATATTTTTGTATCCTCAACTGTCTTCATTTTACAGACAACAGGCGGACGGATCCAGTATATCTTCGCCCTTAGGCATTATTTTTTACAAGGGAATGAATGATGATGGCTGTACTTGTGTTGAAATGTTATTTATTTTACCTGTTACCAAGCAGTAATGGACAATGCCATTTCAATTGGGCTACATGTAGCAGGGATATAGCTTCAAGGCATTTGCATAAATTATGTGTCTGTTTATGAAATTGTGAAGGACAATAAAATAATATTGTTACGTCTCTGGGTCTTTTAATTTTTGTATCATCACATTCTCTACAAGTTGTGTCTTTTAGTTACGTGATCTTTATCATGGTTTGTTGCCGTTATAAGATGTTCCTTCACCTCAGTTTACCAGCATTTAATGTCCCATTTGTATAATCCTGGAACTGTATCAGGATGTGATTGGATTAGCACCAGGGACAGAGTTAAGGAAGAGAGAGCCCTCTTGAGCGAGTCTTTGAACTATATTTTGGGATCCTGTCTCTTCACCAACCTTGCTTCTTACCCTAAATCTGCTCATAACCCAAGTAGGCACAGCCCGGGTTTTCTCAGGTGGACTTGAGGTTATGATATTAAGGGCATAGTCCAACTTGGATCATCTGGGAATATCATTCAGGGAGCACGCTTAATACAGACATGCTTAGTGTGTGAACATGGATGTTGAGTTTGGTAATTTATGTCCTGATTTTTCTTCTCTAAGTGTACATGTATGGTAAATATGTACTTCTGTTACACTTTTGGTGGGTCCCAAGGTGTATGCATTATTCGTGCTCCACTGTACATGTATTGTTTTTAACTGATTTTTCCGAATTTGGTGGCACTCTCACAAAAAATTTAAGGTTATAAATATCTCACGAAAAGTTGGGCCTCGTCTTGTTTACAAAAAAAAAAAACAACCAAAAAACTACAAAAACTTTCACCAAACATTCAAGAATCTAGACTAACAGAACACTGATATCTTATGTTTTTCACAGTTTGTTCTTAGCAACACAGATATTGTTGTTTCATTTCACATGAGCACACACAAATAAACAAGCAGCATTTGTTTTACTGCCATTGGAGGCCGTCATGGGAATCTAAGTTACCCATGCTCTTCATTGTGAAGATGGTGGGAGCTGTTCATTGGTAAGAAAAGGACCAATACTTTACATGTTGTCAAGTGAGTTATCAAAATATCCTCAGAGGCATTCATGGGTACTTTTAGACATCATGGTTAATTTAGTAAAACAGAGGGTGTGAGTAACTTTAAAGCTCCATGAAGCCTTCCAAAACTGGCCAGTATCAAATGCTTGGATGAGTTAAATGCCAACAGAGACTGTTTAGCCCCAAAATCTACTCATTAACGACAGATCAAATTCTGAACACTTAGAAAGCGCCCAGGAACAAATTCTAATGGAAGGAGGAGGACAGGAATGCTGGAGTGTAAGTAAGAGTAGAGATTCCACAGTCAGAAGCTGCTAGATAATGTTATAGGCTGACAAATCAACATCAGGGTGTCACATCCAGCGTGCAAAGATCCTGATTCTGGACCAAGATAACCAAGAATTATGTCCACTCACATTGTGGATTATTTCATGGATGATTTTTTTTATGGATAACTCAAGTACAATGCTTTTTTTAAGTGTTTTTATTTTGGGGAAGAAAGGGGGCCCGGGGATGGAGGGGAGGAATGTATGAATATGTGTCAAGTAAAATATGTTAAGCAAAAGAAATGTAGGCCTATTCTCCAAGAATTGCTCTGTTACAGTTGGAGAGTAGATAAAACTAACAACAGACGACTTTTCAGTTTATGTCTGCATCAAAATTTGCAGACTTTTTTCATTCTGTACAGTTTAAGAGATCTGCACACAAACAAAACTCTGTTAAAAATCGTATTTATTTCACAAGATACTGTACAGACAACTGCAAAAGTTTGTTTACAATGTATTACCAATAATGCCTCTAAGTTCCAAATTCAAGACTGACACAGCCTTGTACAAAATTCACAAGTTATCAGCACCTTGAAATGTATGATTAGATCAAATGAATCTGGTTAGTTGTATCCTACAGAAGAATCAACTTCACATGAGCTTCAAAGGATTAGAAAAGAGTTTATTCTAAGAAAGTTCACTTTAACTATTACTGATGACAAAGATGGAACAAATTGGAACCAAGAAACATTTTAATTTAAACTGAGCTAACTGTTGACAAACATCACTGTTCTAAGTACCCTCCCTCCCTCTCCTTCTCTGTCTCTCTCTGTTAATGCATGTCATGTATACAGAGGTCTGGCCATATGCACTAATCACATGCAAATTTGTTGGTAATGCTCAGTAAAAGAAGAATATTTCTATAATGATCATGAATGGATTATATTCATCAACTCTTACAGGCAGTCAGTAACACCTATACATTCTTAAAACATTATGTACACACAATACAGAGCTCCAGCATCACACATGATGTACAGTAACAGATGTTCAATACTTCAACAATATTATTTTCAAAAGTACTCCAATTTCAAAGACCTGTGTTGTCAGTTTGCAGTGAAACTTCATCGTTGCTTTGTAAAGTGTCATGCTAAACCAGAAATTAACATACCAGGCAAGCATTGATGATGAAGCATTTTTAAATGATTGGAGAAATTGTNTTGATGATGAAGCATTTTTAAATGATTGGAGAAATTGTGGAGGGAGGGGGGAAGTTATTTTTTTTTTTTTTTTACTGTAAAACTATATGTTTATTTTCTGCAGGTATCGCCTACCAATTATAAGCTTGCACAAAGTGTGACAAATAGAGGCTACAACAATCAAACTAGCTTGGAAGACAATTTACAAAGATTTAGAGCAAAATGCTTTACTGCAAATGTATAAAAAAAGTGCACAAACACCTAGCTCTTTATAGGTTTAAATTGTGTATGCATCATGATTTTGTAGCGGCTTCAAGTTATGAAAATACTGAGCACTATTGAGTATTACACAACCAGTATATTATTATTACAATATAGCATATAATAATATTTATAAACTGTATGTACATTTCTTTGACTCCTAAACAGCTTAGGTTTCCAAAAAATGACATTGAAACATGTTTGTAATGAACACGCTAGATATGAAACTTGCGTGACTACAAAACATGTCTCAAATCCTAACATTTTCTTATATTTGCAGCATACATAATGAAATGCACATCATTTTATTCTCAAAAAAACAAAACAAAAAACTTTTCACAAAGCATATCTAATATCTCTACTGCTGCTTCTTTTTTCCTCCAAAATTTATCAGCAGTCTCTTTCACATGTAATGAATAAATCCTTTACAAGCGATTCTTTCCTCTTCTCTATGCTTGCATTCATCTGTCACTGAACCCAGTGAACAGTGTCACAGAAGAACTGACATCATTCCTTGCCACTCACTCCATCATGGCTAATATGAAATAGTAAACAATTTAGCCAGTATGTTGAATTTTGTAACGGGCAACTTCGAATGTATTCAGCAACTGCTGAGAAAACAGCTGAGATGCTTACAACCAGTTTACAGATATGAATTTAATTTGCAGCTTTCAGTAAACATTTCCCACCAACATGTATACAAACCAATAAACCCTCATCGAGGACTGAGTCCTTGTGTTATTTTCAGGGCTCTTTTAACATTCAGGGATGTAAATGGCCAAGAGCAAAAAATCAGGAAAATTTCCCCGAGGTTCAAAATGCAGATGCAGTGTTCCGCATAAGGTTTCAAAGTAACAAATCTTGTACAATACAACACTTTGAACTGCAAGAAAGAGGACATAAAAAAACATGATAAAGGGAGAAGGAAATACTGCTTTGAACTCATTGCTTTGAACTTTCTTTTGAAAGCATCCACTATGACCTGGATAATAATAAGTTACTTTTTGGAGAAAAAACCCCTAATGTCGTGGACACAAGGCCGCTTCTCTTTAAGGGCTGTTTCAAAGTTGGCCTTCCTTTTTGCAGGGGGGTCCTGTGAGACATGTTCTTGGTTCTTGGAAGGCACCCTCTTGTAGTGGGAAGGAATCTGGGACAGTTTAAGGGTTCTTGACACAGCATGCACAGATTCTTTAAGTTTGGGCACAGCCGGCTTTTTATGTTTCTTCGCACTTTTCATTCTGGTGGCAGCAGCCTGCATGTAGTAAAGCCACGCTACTTTAACGAGACAGACAGTGACAGTCTGGAGCCTTCGTAAGTTAGCATCAGTACACCAGGGTGACGACCACAAAGCAGCCAAATCAATTTGAAATCTTGCCAGGGCAAATCAAGTTAGTCTGTATCAGGGTTGGGCAAGTTCACCAAAAAAGTCAGATCAGATCAAGATCAGATCATTATGGGAAAAATGCCCTTAGATCCAGGTTAGCTCAGTTCATGGAAAATTGTGCATTTTTCAGATCAGCTCAGTTCACCTTGATTTTTGCTAAGATCAGATCAGTTCATCGGAGCAGAATGAGAAACTTACTTCATGATATGAGGATAAGCACTTAGCAGCAGGTGACAACCAGCAGGCAGCAAATCTACAATGCACATAATTATATTAATATAACAAAGCCCAAATCAGCGTTTAAATATGGTACCAGTTTCCCCAACCCCTCCCCCTCCCCCCACCCCACTCCCATCCCGCCCCAAAGGATGCCGATTGAACCGGCGGACCATCTATTACGTGGACCAGACTGTCCAGACATACAAAACTGTAGCCTACTAACGTACATGACCAAGCCGAACAATGAACATCTGACCATCATCTGGCGTCATCAAAAGAATAGTCGCGCGCCGCAGTCCAACGCTACAGACAGCCTGGCGCCGCCGCTGGATACCGGGCAGCGGGTGGGTTGGCAGTGGCGATAAAGACGCAGTCGATGAAAGAATACAAAACGTGCGTTCTGTTGCCTATCTAAATACTAAAAACATATTCAGTACATTAGTCTTTCAAAGCGATGAAGATAAAGTCTAAACAAGGCGTACATCTGACAAGAAATAACTGCCCATTCACCTTATCATTCCCCAATCCAACTCTGCTAGACTGAGAGAGAGACTGCGGTGGACTGGTAATCTCACGCAAGGTTACATCGATGTGAGTAACAGCCGTAACAGGCATGGAACTGGTCCGGGAGAAGTTAAGGTTTCACACACTAAGGCAAAACGTTGTAATGTCGAAATCTGACCGACGAAGACTTTGAGGGGTGGAAAACGCCGCCCTCACCCTTAAAATCGTTTTCTTTTCACTCGCCCCGCTAAAAAAAATCGTCATTCGGTCGGTTCTGATTTTCGAGGTCGATATGAAGTTGTGAACTGAGCTGATATGTAGTTAGAAAACTCCAGATCAGATCAAGATCAGATCAAACTGCCAAAATAGGCATAGTTCAGATCAAGATCAGTTCATCTAAAACAGCTGTTTAGCTCAGATCAAGATCACGTGATCTGATCTAAGATCACGATCTGAGATCATTTGATCTCAGATCTGCCCAACCCTGGTCTGTATGTTACAATGATCATTCCGGCATACTAGACTAGATCTACATGTATATATATGCCAAACACAGGCCAACATTAGTCCAATCGTCCAGCCTGGCAACAAGCAAGCAATTTCCGGCCAGTTCTAAACGGTAACTTCGTAGTTAAAAACGTTCGCAATTAAGTGATAAAAATAATTATTATTTCCGGCGCTCGACTGCTTTCTCTGCGCGACCGGCCGACCAGCCGGCCGGCCGAGCCGGGAAAGGCCTGTTGGCCGGAAAATCCGGCCAAAACCGGAAGATTTACATCCCTGAACATTAAAAACCACTACACACATCTTTCCACCAATACATTTTATTACAATGTCTATAGGATGTGAAAATACATTCCTTGAAAATCATAATTTATACTTAAACTGATCTTTGTGCTCTCTAATTAATTGCAAAGCCCTGGCTCGAACTTCATCAGAAGGCTTTGTGAAATCTCCAGCATCTATCATGCCGACAGCCTGGAGTACAGACTTCTCCGATGTACGCAGGAATGGGTTGTAGGATTTTTCTTCTGCTATTGTTGACGGACACTGAAATATAGGGAGACACAACAGTAGCGCAGTAAACTAGATATTAGTTATGGGTCTGTTTACCACAGTGATATAGAAAGGGTCAACACCCTGAAACTTTATGGACTTTTCCTCTTTTGGCCCTATTAACATTTTGTGTTATTCTATATATACCACTGATTTAGGGAAATTTCTTCCATGGAGGTTAAAGTACTATTGCCCGATCTTTTAACGGGAAGAAAAAGGGGGGGGGTCAACGCCCAATATTTTTCTCAAATGTCTTTTGAAAAAGATCACCTCAAATTCTGATTTGGTCCCCAAATTTCCATTTGGTTGGTTTTGACCGCGTGCGAATACATAGGTCTATACATTTTATTTTTTTATCTAGAAGGCTCAAACTGTACCTGAAACTTGGATGCTATATTTAGATCACAGGTCATTTTACACATTTCTACACCCTAACACTAGCTGGCACGGCCCCAAAAAAGTCACAATGTGTGATTTGCCCCTCTAATGGGTGTCACTAACCTTAAATGAGAAATACTGTAAGGGAAGTAACAAACAAAGCCCCCCATTCCATAAAGTTTCAGGGTGCTGACCCTTTCTATATCACTGTGATAAACAGGCCCATAACCACTATCTAATTGGTTGGGGTTTTTTTCATATTTTTTTTTAACCAATATCTAGTTAACTGCACTACCAATGAGCATCAAACTCTCTGAGAAGATATTTGGCCAGAGGCACCCGAAGTCAGTACCAATCTGTAGGGGTACCCGCTTGAACCTGCAGAAAACCATCAAGTTTACCAACAGAGCAAACTTGACAGCATGGCAGGGAACAAAGGAGAAGACTCTTTCAATGGGACAGGGCAATCTGTAATAGAAGCTGATCAATCAGGATTACAGAGAATGAATGAATAAGCAGAAAAGTCCTTCCACTGTCTCAACCTAAAATCAGGCCTAACAAATGAAAAATCAAAGCCAGTGCTGACGACTAATGCTAAAAGATCCTATGAGTGAGAGCATAAATTTACTGCAAGGTAACATCGTGTTCACTATTTTTCTTTACTTATAACCTATCCTAACAAGCCAAACTTTCATTACCAAAGGCAAGACAAAACAATACAAAACAATAAAAAAAACTCACTGTGCACAGGCTATGTTCTCGTCTCTCTTTCACCCACTCCAATTTCCTCTGAAATAAATGGAATAAACAAGCATAACAGACTTCCCCACGTCACATTAGAAATGAGTGTCGGGAAACGCAATGTGTGAATCAGTATTAGCAAAGGCACATGGCAGTTGCTACTGTTATACAGCATTTTATGAACTGGAATCAGGTGTGAATTTTTCCATCGAGTTCAAAGTCCAAAGCTGAAAATAAAAGCTCTGTAATTAACTCTTGTAATGCAACTTTCCTGTCTTTTCTGTTAGCACCAATAAGTTTGACCATGTCAAGACTGTTCCAAATTACAACTTTTTTGTGTAGTTTGGGGCTGCTTGCTCTAACCGCTACTGCATTTGTAATTTTGTCACAGTGATCAATAGGAAACTGTGGGCTTCATGACAAATTGTACTCAACATCATTGGTGGCTAGTGGCAAAAGAGACCAGACACAAAGCATTGTTTTGTACGAATGTGAAATTTTAGTTACGAAATACTGTAGCAGAAATGTTGCTCTCTATGAATTACCAAATTAAATATGAACTGCTTGCTAACTAAAATTGGCCATCATAGATGTTTTGAACAGTGATTCACAACCTGTCTCTCAACATCACTTCATGATTATATCACCATCTGTGATTTACAAATTATGCAGCACAGTCTGGAAACAATTGCCAAGTATTATTGAGAAAATCTAACACAAATCACAAGTCATCTGCAATTTAAATGTTAAGTATTTTATTGTCACTGCATTTTTATCTTAAATCCCTCATAAAATAGGTACTATGCTGCAAGTCTCTCAGGATCATCCCTTCCTTTTTTCTTCCTTACATTCAGTTTTCTGTAACCACTTCAGGGAACATGTTAACCTTTTTTATGCTAACACAGCTGCAACATACAAATATCTTGTCCCAGGACTGCTCCAAAACTGTTGCAAGGAGACCATTCAGTGCCTCATCTACATAATACTTTTCTCACTTATGATCTACATAAATATAGACGTGTAAACAATAAAAATAGAATGTTTCATATCTCTTAATCACTCGTTCAGGCAGCTTATTTTCATTCATATATATTTTTACAAATATTCTTGTTGCCTATACCAGTAGCCATTCTAAGTATTCTTGTAGCCCGCATAGAATGAGTTGAGTCAAGTACTTATGAAGTTAGTCTTACCTGCAGCTGATCGTTGTCAGAGTCTAAATGACAGGCAAACTCCAAATTGTCCTGGGCATATTCATGACCTGTTGAGGAGTAGACAAGTACCGTTTTATAGCTGGTAGAAAAGAACATGACACAGATACGTCTAAAGTATCAATTCACCTTCCCGAATCAGCCGCCCAGGAAAATCAATCCCATATTTGTCATGGCTCTGAGTTCAGTTCAAAATTACAAATGACTGAGTAATGTTTATATTTAGTGGTAAAGAGCAGGAGAGTTAATAAAATGGGTGGTGCTGGCCTATTTTAGGCATGTGGAGGCCTCATTTTGATTAATTTACTCGCACAGAAATTGTTCTTCCAGCCTTTTTTGAAAAGGTCAATGGGAAAAAAAAGTGTTGTGTTCCCCTTAAGAAATTGAAAATTTATATCTTAAGACCTGACACACAAAAGAATCGTGGACCTGTGTTTTTTCCCCATCTCATTCCCACTGGACTATTGGTTTTCAATGAAACTTTTATGATCTCAGTATTCAAAAATGACGTACCGTGACTCGTAGACAAGCTACACCTGGAAGGGGAGGAGAGAGCACCTCAAAATCAGAAAGGAAATCCAACACACTCTGTTCATCCTATTCGCAGCTCATATATACGGCTGCTATTACCAAGTTCGGATCTCTTAAGGGTCATTATGACAGAGGTGTAGGCAAGCAAATAGGGCATTTCCTAAAGAACACTTTCTTACTGTGTACACATTGATTATAATTATACTGCACATTACAAATTAGATATGAACTTCATATCTGATTCTAATTTGTAACATTCAATTTTTATGATTGTAACACCAGAAAATGCCACATCATCAAACTTATTGTTTATAAGATCAAAGCCCATATTGACATGTTAATAAAACTAAAAAGCTCCACTATTTTCCCTCAAATACTGCAGTTTTAAAGATGCATGCCAGCTGTGGTTACTTTGCCATTAAAGTGGTCTTTCCAAGCCATCATTTAGCCATTATAGAAGCACAGCAACAATATACACTTGCCTGTCTTTGCCATTACAGTCCAAAAGAGATCCGAACTTGAGACTAGAAGCTCTCTATCACCCCCTTCACTATCATCTTCATACTGCTCTATTAGAGTGTTTAAAGCAAAAATCAACACAACTGGACTAGAATGAATGCCTATGCTATAGTATTATAAGGGTCTGTTAACGTGTACCTGGCCACAACAGAGTACCGTCCTTGAGATTAGTCAGTTTGTCCAAAGACATGAGCATTGTTGATGATGGGGCTTCAAACATCCGACCTGCAGACAAAAATATATAACAAATGTTTAGCTATTGCCTAAATCCACACAAAGCATCTGCCATTTTGATGACTTTATTCTTCTAAAATCTGAGCTCCATTTTCTGGCCTGTCAGAATGCCCTGTCAAATTCTGATGTCTTTGAAAAGAAATATGGCCATCAAATTAGTGAGTTACATGTACTGCTACCAGAAACAGTTTCAATAAGGCTGAACATTAAGTCTAATACTGTACTTTCATTTGAAAGTTCACAGCAGAATGTTGGATTTTAAAATCAGTGGAGAAGCAAAGACCTATATGGAAGGAATGGAAAATTTGAAATCCTGACAATGAAAGTTCTGGAAGAAGTCAGTCAGAATATGTTTGTACTGCAAGTTTTTCAATTACAGCTTACAGCTTATGGAGATGTCCAGTATACAAAAAAAAAATGTAAACCACCTTCTTAACCCCTTGACTGCTATTTTGACGTATGCTGTACGTCATGAAATCTGTGGCAGTCCAGTGCACTGTTGACATACACCACATGCCATGCTAAATCACTGTTTTGTTTCGCCTGTATCTGGACACAGTCACACTTTTGAACAATGAGATTTAGTTCCTCTGAAAGCCAGTTGTTTCTGTTTTCAGGGAATGATGACACGAGGGGGAAATGCTTGTAGCAGTGAAGGGGTTAACAGCATGATCTTAAATTTTCATTCTCAAAATTAATCATAGTTTTATCCGCCTCTTTTTGATTTCACTAAGGCCTCTGTACATTAACTACCTGACCCCTCCCCCATCAACCTGAGCCCACTCCCTTCCTTCTCCTGCTCTGACTGCTCCTCTCTCTCTCTCCCAAGAAATAATAAATCACTGAGCCATTTCACACAGATAACAAGAACATATTAATCTCACCACAGCCTCCAAGAAACAGGCAGTCACCAGAAAACAAACAGTCTTCAATGTTGAATCTACTTCCATCTAGGATATAGACAATGTGACCCACAGTGTGGCCTGGGGTGAATAAGACACGAAACTTCAGATCACCAAACTCAAGGGTGTCACCATCAGACAGGCCACTGAAATAACAAAAGCAACGTGCACTTTATATATATATACAGACCATATTGGGGACTGTACCATAAGATTTTTAGTGATTATTTAATTAAACTGTTTTATTTCATTTCTATGACGGGATCAGTTTCCACTATTTACACTACTACAGACCATAGTTATTACACAACTGACCAGATCCACAACACTGTTTCATCCTCAACATATTTTGCATTATCCAATTTTGTGAGGATCTCATGAGACACAGCAATTTGCATAATGAAAGTTGAAGTTCTAGTATTTAGTTTCCCATTATAACAATGTTACAAGTTACCTTTGGACACAACGACAATAATGACAGTTATATGGTGCAGTAGATTAACAAGCCTGTATCTAGTCTTCTGCCAATTCAGGGTGGAAGTTGCTTATGTAGGGGATACTTATTCCATATGATACAACTCTACTTCAACTGGATATGAACGGGATGGTAGGGGACTCAGAAACATTTTGTAAATGGGTTATTGTCGAGCTTAACACTAAGCGCATTTTGTAGTAGGCATACTAAAATATTTTTTAAAACTTTCAAAATTAGTTCCACATTAAGGCTTTTCCTTAAAAAAATAAATTAAAGTGTTCAAGTGTATTATCCCAAGAGCACCCAACCTGTTTACAAGGCAATCTAATTCTGAACTTGGTACTCCAATGTCTAAAATATGGGCCCATGTTTCATCCTAGTGTATGCCAAAGACCAGTATCTAATGTAAAGGCAGTCTATGGTCTATAGTAACTTCATGGATCATGCTTAACAGCCTTAGCCAATAGCTGTTGGGCAACACTGTATTTTCCCTGAAGCATTTGCAGGACAGAAATGTAATGCCAGCAAATGTATCAGAAGATAAAGCAAAGAAAAGAAGCCCAAGTTTCCATAACAAATCTGTAAATCTGAAACGGCCATGTTAAATTCCTAGACTGATGTCCGTATGATGTCTTATCACAGTGCACCATCTGTGACTCCATGACAGCATGTAAGAAGAAATCTTATATAAATGCACTGAGGTTTACTCAAAAACTGATATACAACTACAGTCGACTCCGCTTAATCGCCCATCCTCGGGATCACAGAAAAAGTGGTAGATTAAGCGGAGCGGCGATTAAGCGGAGGAAGTAATTTCGGCCATATTTTTGGTAAGAAGATTAAATTTCTTTGATGTCGTGGTTTGATATCGTGCATTGACACCTTCTTGTTGCCAGACTCAGGACAAACTCGAGTTTGACGGTGTTGTAGAGCACAAAATGTTTGATCTCCGCGGTCTCTCTCATTGGCCACCTCGCAATAACCCAGCAGACAATAAGGAGTAGGATGGCATGGTCGGGGTAGACCGTTCATCCACATGACACGTTCTCTGATCTAACTGAAATCCACCAGACAGGCGCAATCAAGGCGTGGGGGGAGGAGACTATACCACGGCTTTCGGCGCAGTAGCATATAGGACGGGCGAAGGCGGTGGTGCGTAGCCTGGGACGAAGGGGGACAAGGGGAGGGGGAGGTGGAAAGGAAAGGCTTATCACATTTATTTCGGGGTGGCAGCTGTCACTCAGTCAACCGGTCTGCCATCCGTCGCGCAGTTAAACCGTCTGTGTACATTGTTTGTTTGTCAACTGTAACCCTTCAGCCGCTGATCTTTGAATTCATAGGCGCTGAAGAGTGGTCGATTATCCGGAGGGAGAGGCATTATCCAGTGACTTTTATATAGAAAAAAGTCGGTTCCCTAGGAAACGAGGCAATTAAGTGGAAAAGGCGATTAAGCGGAGGGCGATTAAGCGGAGTCAACTGTATTAGTATAAGGTGCAACTTGTGTCAACGATTCTACAGAACAAAGAGTCATGCGGTTTTTAACCAACATTTTGAGAAGAAATAATATGTAACTTGTCACTATGACAGGCAGTTTTAGTTAATTTCAAGAGTGTATTATTAAAATAAAGCAAAATTCGTCTTTGCCATTGTAGTAGTAAATGAAGTTAACCGTTAGAATTTGGTTTGATGATTTGTCTTCCACTTTTCTTGGATCTCCAAATCTCAGCAAACAATCAACCAGTTCAGTTAGTCTAACACATGTGAAGGAGAATCATATTATTTATAAATATCTGTATCATTACTTCGAACCTCAAAGCATCATACTTATTCACTACAGCTACCAGTGGCCAGCAGCCCACACAATTCTTGTTCCTCTAAGTATAACCCAATGCCTGATTTTCCTTAAACGTAAGCAATGCAAGAAAAGAAACATGAAACCTTTCTTGTGCTGTAATTTTTAAAAACTTACTGTGTGCTGTCTGGAACACTGTCAGCCGATCCTCCATAAATTGGAATGTCTGGGAAGTACTGGTGCATTTCTCTGTTTCCACCACTGTGGTCCCTGTTGGAAGGATATTCATAAGATTAGAAATGATCCATAAATTCTGACTTAATATGAATCAGTGTATCAAGATAGCATAAGTAAGTGTCATAACACAAAGAGCCTGTTGGAAGGAGAGGAGTAATGTCGGTGACTTGTGCAAGAATATGATTTTAATGGGCAGAGGAAATGACATCGTCTTAAGTAGGCCAATGAAATACTATGCAGATTGTATGCAGGGTTGCCAGCAGCCGACCAAAAAATTATCTGAAAATTTTGCAACGGCCCGATATCCTCGCGAATTTATGTTATCATATATGCCCACTTTCCCCTTGTATTTGAAGTATTTCTTATTTAATTTATAAAGTAATGAATGAGGCATAAAAATATGAAGAAAACAAAAAAGAAATAACATTAAGTCGTTAACAACAAAAAATCGGCAATCTCCGATAGGAAAAAAAAAATATAATTATCAGCCAAACGGCAACCCTGTTGTATGGTCTTTGCATTTTTTCCCCACAGTGTCTTTCACACTCATTCATTCGTTTGAATGCTGACATCGAGCGTTCATCAGGCTATAAGTTTTATGTAGACCTTGGCTATACACATTAACTCAGAGCTGGGACGATGAGTAACCGCATCAGAAGGGCACTCACATTAGAGGAGCAAGACAAGGCCATAGAGACTGCAAAGCATATTGCAGAGACATCACGTCTGGACAAAACCCAGATACAGACTTTAATCAAGTTAACGCGTGAGTGTATGCAAGGAAAAAAAATGGGTAAATTGGTGTTATTTTACAGTACAGTATATAAATACAATAGTTGAATAAATTTAGTGACCAGCCTCCGCTAAAATCAGCATGAACCTCTCAGTTAAAGACTTTTTTCATAAACATTTACATACGTCTTATCTCGGAGGGGCCACTGTAGGAATATAATGAAAACACTTAATACCAATCTGAGCAATATTATGAATGTGTTGCACTAATTACAGAATATGATTGATGTTAATCCAATAAATATTCCTATTACAAATGCACTTCAAGTTCCCTCTGCTCTATGTTTTTCAGATTAAAAACACAGAGCAGAGGGAACTTGGGAATTATCTTGGGAAAGGCAACCCTCATTCCTACTTTTCCTTATCACTGATAATCCAAAACAGACAAACACAGTTTAGCACTATGGTGCAAAATTTTATATGGTGATCATTGTTGCTGATCTTAGGTATTTTCTGGATCAAGACATGCCAATGTCAGTTTTCCATGGGGTTTTTTTCAGATTTTCCCAGTGTAGAGCAATCATAGTAAAAACATCAACAGCGTACTTACCAATGTTTATGTGTGACCAAAATAGCCTCTGGTTTGATGTTCCTCTGTGTTAACACTTTCTAAAAATGACAAAAATGACACATGAGAGTCCCATTTGCAAAATGAGAATCTTTATCAAATCATGAAAACAGAGGAAAATGAGGAAGATACGTTCAGTAAAACCTTGAAAAATTACTGTTCTGAGGAAGTACGTACAACTGCAATATTCATGAACCGCAATATAGACGAATTAACAGCACTTCACTGCAATCAAGTGAAGCCGGCATGTATAAACTAAACACACTCAAAAAAAAGTTTATGGAACCCACATTTCGTGATAAGTAAATTTCATATTATCTATATTAAGGAATACCCAACAAGGGAGATAAACTTTCATCTGACAATCTGACATTTGCAAAGGACTCATTCATCTGCTGTGCAGTTATTTAACAAGCCTTCTCTTAAACCTTGATACAGCCACAAGTGAGAGTCATTTGTACAAGGCTGATTTATTCTAAGTCAAAGGGAGACCATAGTATAATTAAAAGAAAAACAGACATTACAGATTTCAGAAATATTTTACAGTAGGGGTATAGTGCTGATAAATACAAGGCAAAAACTGGAACAGCAATTATGAAATGTATAAGGATGTATAATGGAGCACACTTAATACAGATATATACTTAGTACGTAAGTGCGGATACTGAGTACAATAGTTTTGGTCCTGAATTTTCTTCTCTAAGGGTAAGTCTGTATGGTTAATATGTATTTCTGTTGATAAGTACGTCTTTGGTTGGCCCTAAGGTGTACCCATTATTTGTGCTCAGTTGTATCTTTTACTTTTATGTTACAGGAGTTTGTAGTCAATGTTTTAAGTGCACTTCACATTTTTCTGGGTTACATGCAAATATGCAGCTTGCCTGGACAATTACTCATCCTCTACCCTTCAGCATACCACCCCATCCTGCCTGCTCAAACCAACATGCCTAAAGATTTTCAGAGGTATGCTACACGATGTCTAATTTCTCTTAACTTGTAAGTTTCATGTCTTTCATGATTATTTCCAATTACTTCAGTAACCTCCCCTGTTCTGCATTATTTAGGTTATTGGACTCTATTGTTTTTTCTTCTTTCGGCCCTGATAACATTTTATTTATTCTACAAATGCCACTATGATTTCAGGAAATTTCTGCCATGGAGGTTAAAGCACTTTTTTTGCCTGATCGTTTAAGAGGAAGAAAAAGTAGGGTCAATGCCCAAAAGTTTTCACAAATCTCTTTCAAAAAAGATCACCTCGAATTCTGATTTGGTCCCTAAATTTTCATTAGACTGGTTTTGACTGCATGCTAATACATACGCCTACACACTTTATTTTTTTTATCTGGAAGGCTTAAACTGTACCTGAAAATTAAAAACTGGATGCTCTATTTAGATCACAGGTCATTTTCTATATTTCTACACCGAAACACTGGCTGGCAGGGCCCCAAAAAAGGGGGATTTTATAGATTAGCATATTAACTGGATTGTATAAAATGAGTAATTTGCCCTTCTTATAGGTACCAAGAACCTTAAGCTCCTTCAACAACGAGCACAGACCAAAATTACCAATCACATGAGAAAACAAACCTGAACAGCTTCTGCGTGTCCGGGGTCTATCAGAACAGACTTGCCATGTTTGGTGTCAGATATCAAGTATGCATAATTGTCCAGCAACATGGGTATGGGCAGAATGGACAAAGCTGTCAAAAAAAATATGTATCAAAATACTGATTAAAGCATGGTTTTATATTACTGTGTCCAATGAGACATATGCAAGATATTGTCAGCATAATGATCAAAACAGAAAAGTAATAAAAAACTTTCATTACCTCATTATATTTTGATCACTATACAAAAAAAGGCTTTTAAAAACATCTGCTGGGAGTGAATGTAATAGGTCCTGTTGACGCCACCTAATTGCCTTCTACTTGATTGCAACTTCTGCCTAATCACAACATTTTTCAAGAAACTGAGTTTTACACTATATAATTGCAACATTGCTGAGGATAATTGCAACATCTCAGTAACTGCAAAAGAAAACAATGGTGTTAGATTACATTAACAAACAAGTTTTCTTATCCTGACGAGGTAGTAAGGACAAAGAACAAATCTGGTTGACTAGTCAGTGACAACGGAAGAGACGGTTGGGTGAAGAGGCAAAGAAGAGATGACCCACGTGCAGGTGGTGTACATTTTCAATTTTGTTTCTTCCGTCTACTATTCTTATTTCAACTGTTTTTGGACACAAAGTTTAAACGTTCAATGGTTTTGTTGATGTTCAGATATTCACTATTCAGACACTACTGTATGTCAATCAACCTTCAATAACTTTGAAGCAATATTCTGGGATTGTGGTAGAAAGATAATATGAGAGTCATGAATGGGGCAGAGATAATATGAGGCATCTTCTGATGTCAAGCTATCAGGTCTATGGGGTTTCCTACTTAGAATATCCAAATTTCAAAGACTTTTTAACCTTTCAGTCTTTCGGTTAAGTCCAAATCTTTACTGACACTCATTTTGAAGGTAAAATTATCTATCACTGCTCATGAGAAATTCTCAGCTATGATCCATACTTACTGTCATAGTTAAATTGGGTCAGCTCTGAATGTCCATTATCTCCCAATTTCTCTTTGGCTTTCTTAATATCTTTCTGATGATAGATGTAGCCAATTCGAGTGCGTGAGTAGAGGTAGTATCTGGAATTATAGCATGTAATATGATATCAGCCAAAGATTTGTTTTTAACTCTTGTAGTGCAAAGCGCCTTGGGTCCAGCCTCCTGCTGAGTGCATTACCATTGTTATGAATAATGACCATTGCACGGCAAGGAGATGGATTCTACTGCCGCATTCAAACATAGCGAGTGGACAGTAGAATTAACTCTATCACAGCATCACAAGGGTTAAAAGATAACAACACATCACTGCTGCAGCTCTTACTTTGCTGGAGACATAAACTGACCCACTTGCACTCTGTATTAAAAACTGCACATTCTAATGCGAGGGGCAGCTGAAAGGTATGCAAAGCACCGAAGTGAATCCAGTCTGAATGTAAGTCTTGTTCTACTCACTATCACAAGACTCAGCGATGTTTGTTTGTTATTTCATATGTGTACAATCATCTGCAACGCCACATATGAACGTACAATCTGTCAAAAAAAAAAAAAAAAGGAGTGACATATATGGATACTCATTTGAAGCAATGTGCTGTCTCTGAATTCCTCTTAGCAAAGGGACAATCATCGATGAATGAATGTTGTCTATGGCAAAGCCCATGTAGACGTGAGCACTGTCAGATAAGGAATTTGAAGGGTGACAATTCAGCCAAGATGAGCCTGTGTGATCAGGCCCACAGTAGACGACCCATAACAATCACAGATGAGCAGCACCAAGCACAAGGATGAGCTGATTAGTCTCATCGCCATGTCAAGCAGTAATGCATACTATCTGTTATAATTGGAATTTTGAAGGAGCATGTCCACCCCATTATCCATGATTTGTTTGACCATAGGGAAGTGTTCGCACTATGGGTCTCACCCATACTGACCTCTGAAATAAAGCAGAATCGAAAACGCATCTGTCAGAAACTTTTGACTCGATATGCATCGGAAGGCAATCTTTTCTTTGCCGACAATTACTGGACAGGAGTCCTGGGCACACCATTATGATCCAGAAAATAAATAGCAGTGACTGGAGTACAGACATAAGGTCTCATCTCGCCCCCCAAAAAAAAAAGTCACAGCTTCGACTGGAAAGTGTTGATAACAATTATTTGGACTGGGACAGAATTTTTGAAACAAGGTAACACTGTCAACTCTGACCAATATGTGAAACTCCAAAGAAACTCTGTGCATGCTTGAATAGGGTTTGTCTGAAAACTACGCCATTCCTCAGCATGCCAATGCTCATCCATACATGAGTCAAAAATGCAGGAAGCACTGTATTGCCTCGCATTGGGTTACTGCAACCAGATATTGCACTTGCAACTTTTTACCTTTTTCCCAAGCTTAAGGAACACCTGATGAGACAATGTTATGATAATGATGCTCTGGTGCAAGCACTTGTATTCCACTGGTGCCGATAAGAGGCCTGATTTCTTTGCTGACAAAATGCAACTGCTTGTCCAACGTTGGCGTATGTGCAGGGAAAGAGATGGTGATTATGAGGAAAAGTTTTCATCTGATATAATATATGCAATTTGAGTTAGAGTCTTGCATTCATAGGAATCAAAACATTTCAGCCGCCCACATAGAATGAGGTTCATGGCACAGTTGAACCAGCTAACAGGACAGAGAACAAAAATACATGCCTGGGTGGGAGGTATTTGGATTTCTCACTGAAAGTCTTTCATGACACTTTTGACAGAAAGACATGTACTATGTCTTGGAGCTAAAACTGATACATTTTAATGATTTGGTAGACAACGGCCTATTCAGTAAATCATTATGTGGCACATACCATAGTAATAGTAAAGGTTATCATACCAGTTTAAACCACTCAGGGATATTTTATTAAAAATCTTCAAACCTGATAAGGAAAGAGTCAGATTCTTATCTGGACAACTGTGTTATTTCTGTGTTTTTAACATGTATAGACTACTGATGTTTCAATGCAATAATAATAATCAGATGTCTTCTTACACAAAATCACCATTCTTGGACTTGGCATCAATTTGTAATCACCATATCATAGGCTAATCTAGAGTAAGGACTAACTACATAGACTTAGAATGATATTTAGATCTAGGCTATTTTCTGCACTAGACGATTTCGTGCTTTGTTAAAGACGAAGTGAAGTGTTAGATCATTGGACACTGGGCAGCTCGTGCATTGCATTATTCATTTATTGGTCCACTGAAAGACTAATCGTGTGGACTAATTGGAAACAAACCCAATCCGAAACAGGCAGCCCCCTGCTTTCGCCATAATTCCGTCAACTATTCCTCTCTGTCTAATCCTCGGATTAGATTAGAATCTAGATTAATATAGATCCACTTGAAAGATTTGTGGTCTGGTCCCCCGTCTCTGTTGTGGTTTCTCGCTATCCCAGCCTGAACTCTTCGTTACAAAAAGTTCGAGTTTAGGTTAGACAGGTCAAAGGTCGGGGGTCACAATAACAGTAATACTTGGGCTGGATTATTTTCATAAGTAGCTACGTCTAGAGCTAAATAATTACGAGACTAGCAAAACTTAAAAAACAAAATTGCCAACTTTTCAACCAAATAATTATTCTGAGTATTTTTATGAACGGAATACTTCGAGGGTGTGTCACTGGCGAAGGTGACAGAGTGCTGTATATAAATCGTTGCAGTCATAGAAAGTTCGCCTATCTCATTCCAGTAAGCTACTCATGAGAATGGAAAAAAAATCTGTATAAAGACACAGCAAGAAAATAACCCCAGTATCAAACCTTCTTGCTGTTTTTTAAACAATGACTTACTTTGTCTGCGAGATTTAATGAATGTATCGGATTGTTGCAAACACAAACTTAGCCCAATCTCCAAAAGTCCAAATCACCTATCTTTGAGACAGGCATAATCTACCTAGGAAGGTGGCGAAATGCATTTCTCGTAATATTTTCCCTCTAAATATTTGTGCGCATTGTTTACATATAGTTTTAAATTTATGTCCCGGTCATGAACACTCAAGGCAATTTTTCCATAAAGATTATCTAAGAATATAATCTCATGCCCGATTTGTATCCCCAACATTATCTCTAACGATATCATTGAAGATTAACTTTTAGGAACTTGCTTATGCAGTTTTGGCACACCAAAGAATTTCTTCAACGCAATAAATTTGAAACATAACTTTTTTCTTCCAGATATTTTAAATAGCCGAAGGGCTGTTTCACACACATGTGTTGTTAGGCCTATAATTTTCAAGTCGAGAACCGCTAGAGCCCATCCGTCCCGACGGACTCTGCAACGTTCTCCCGGTATCAAATAAGAAAGACGAGGACGCCAAGTAGAGCGGTTTGCTGCAGAAGGAAAAAGGGTGTCCCCTGTATCTCCATGCCAGTATGTTTTCCACGTTTTTGCCAGGCCACTATTTTCTAAAAGTATTATTTCTTACTATAAAGAAAAATCGCACCCAACAACTCAAAACTGACGCCGATTTAAGGTTACAGACCTGTAATTGTACTTTCACTTTGTGGTCGTACAACTTAGGGGGTATATTTCATCTCCCCCTTTCCCTCTTTTGGCATGCCCTGCTTCCAGTAATAAGGGCTCCAGGGGGGGAATTTTGATATCATGGGAATCTGTGTCCATTTTACTTTATTTTACCAAGCACTATTTAGTCCTGGGCTGGAACTGCCAGGTCAAGGGTGTGCTCAGGCGGAAGAGGAGGGGTTTGGCATTGACCAGTGAAAAATGTAGGGTCTGTTTACAAATAGCAACCAAGCTCAAAATTTCAATGGGCTTGCTAGGGTTGGGTAAGTCTTAAAATTTGGGCCACATAATGAGCTTCAATCTGGTATGGGTCTGGGTGAAAGCTAAAACTTTGGGTTCAGAGGGCAGCTCAAAATGTTAATATAGCCCATAGAGGAAAAAAGGGTCCAATCCTATTACAGGTCTGTAACCTTAATGCACGGGAGTTTAGGAAGAGTTGTCATTGCTTATGAGTACTAAAAAGTTTCTAACCAGACCTGTAGTAGCGAAACAAAAGAAGATTTTGATATCGACGAAACATCGTCGATTGGCGCAGCCACGGCAACGTATATCGACGATATATCGTCGATTGGCATCTTTAGTTTTGCGTCTTGTCGTGGTCAGCCGTTTAGTGATACTGGAGAAAAGAAATGGCTAACGCTTGGTCCACGGGCTAAAATCTGCTCCGTCAAAGGTGCAAAGAATAGTCGGCGAGATACAAGAAGCTGTAGACCGAAGAGTGTCACACCTGAAACATTCAGTAGCAATGGCCGATACCTCACGTTCAGTGATCGCAATAACTGATTTCATTGGCTACATGTGGGTATAAAGTTATAAATAATACCTGGCATTTTGGTGTGTGCAATTTAAAGTCGTCACTATAAAATCAGAAAATTTGGCCTGGGGAGGGGTCATAGGGGTTGGGTTTAACAATTTTGCGGCTCAAATGCCTGTTCCTTTTATCATTTATGCTGATTTTGAATGTTTAACTCAGAATGTCCATCACTGTGAAAATCTTATACCAAAACTATTCTACTATATAAATATATGTTTTGGGTTTTTTTTACCTCTTGATGTTAATGTTTATTATAACATTTTTTTGTTACTTATGCAATGTTCAGCTGGTCTAAATGAGTGAGAGATTTGATATTTGTATGTTTTTTTTCATGTTGTTAGTAATATCAGTACAGCAAAATCATAATATCAGATATCTGTGTAAAATCGCATGTGATCAGAAGTCAGAACCACCAGTTGCAGTGTCATACAGTATCAAAAGTTGCTTTGTGTCCACTTGATCTAAAACGTTAACTACTAAAGGATGGTAAAAAAAACGTTAGCATACGGACACTAGACTATCTCTTGAGACACAAACAGATGTAATTTTTGTTTGTAACATATGGTTGAGATGATAGCTAGTCTATTTAGTGCAAACGACCTGATGGAATGCTTGACATTACAATGCCAATAGCACCAGGCATAAAAATATGCAATTTTAAATAGTACCTATAAAGTCAGAAAATTGACCATGGGGAGGAGGGGAAGGCGTTGGATTTTAATTTTAAAGGCTTAGATAAGTGCAAATATATGTGTAGACTCAGAATCGGTGAGGTTTAGTCACTCAAGTATAAAATTTGTGGTTGTTGCTAGGTGGGTAAGGTTACCCTGTTTATTGAGTTAAAAGGCCTAAAATATTAGGTTGTCTGCTTCACTGCCTAAGTTCTCAAAATCTAACTGGTTCAGGTGCATTTTTCTATGTGTCAAAATTTGGAGGAAGAGCTAAACAACATATTTGGAAAGTATTTTGACACGGCACCCCAGGATAAGTTAATGAGAGGTGTGAAACCTAATATGGTGAACAGTGAAAAATACATTGGCATCTTCATACCTAAAAAATAAAGATCAGTGCGCAAATAATTTTTTAACTGACAAAAATGTGTATACCAAAGTGTGTTTAAATCTTATACCAAAACTATTCTACTACATAAATATATATGTTTTGATTTTTTTACTTCTTGATGTTAATGTTTATTATAACAGCTTTTTGTTACTTATGCAATGTTCAGCTGGTCTAAATGAGTGAGAGATTTGATATTTGTTATATGTTTTTTTATGTTGTTAGTAATATCAGTACAGCAAAATCATAATATCAGATATCTGTGTAAAAACGCACGTGATCAGAAGTCAGTACCACCAGTTGCAGTGTCATACAGTATCAAAAGTTGCTTTGTGTCCACTTGATCTAAAACGCTATCCGATAAAGGATGGTAAAAAGAAAACGTTAGCATACGGACACTATCTCTTGAGTCACAGATAGATGTATTTTTCTTTTGTTTTGCTTGTAGCATGTGGTTGAGATGATAGCTAGTCTATTTAGTACAATAGACCTGATGGTAAGCCTGACATTTACAGTGCACAAATAAATTTTTATCTGACAAAAATGTGTATACCAAAGTGTGCCATACCAAAACTATTCTACTATATAAAAAGATGTTTTGGTTTCTTTTACCTCTTGATGTTAATGTTCATTATAACATTTTTTTTGTTACTTATCCAATGTTCAGTTGGTCTAAATGAGTGTAAGATTTGGAATTTGTTATATGTTTTTTATGTTGTTAGTAGTATTAGTACTGCAAAAATAAAAAAAAACATAACATAGATCATGTTCCTGGTTTTTTTCCTTCAGTCTATAGTTCAAGTATCTTGATCCTCCTGCAGCCTGTAATACAAACAAACAAAAATAGCAAAAAATACATTTTTTAAATGTTTTATTCTACATCTATTTCACAGACCTGGAGACCAATTTATACATTTTCTTCTTCACCCATTTTTTTCTCTCTATCAATAAGATATAAATACATAAAAAACACTTTACAAAAGAAGTTTTTGCGGATAATAATAGGTTTTTTAAACCATGTTTAAAATGATTTCAAATACAACCATGCAAAAAATGACATCAAATACAACCAAGCAAAAAAAAATGATATGGAAAAAAGAAATCGTATACACATCAAATCTAACATTACTTTTTTACTCGCTATATTCACCAAACATCTTAGATTCACCCACTTGCCATACCCTTTTGGCATTTATTTAACTTAAAACAATAAGCAACCCGTCCAGCACCGACTATCATTAAAACTGCATGATACGAAATACCATGTTCCTTGTAAGGATGATGCTATGTCAAAACGGTCTAAAGGATGCAACTCAATAAAAAAATCCAGTCTAAACAGAGTTAGATATCTTTTTTTCTTTGTATCAACATACATCTACAAGATGCAATACAATACATAAAACGCACACTTTTCAAAAAGAAGTATTTGCGGATAATAATAATAGGTTGTTTATACCACGTTTAAAATTATTTCAAATACAACCAAAGCAAAAAAAAATGACATGAAACGACATCATAACACATCAAAATCTGACATTACTTTTTTACTCTCTACATTCGCCAAACAACTCAGATTCACCCAATTGCCACACCCTTTTGGCATTTATTTAACTTAAAACGATGTGCAAGCCGCTAAAGTTACCTGATAAATTCAAGTCTCCTCTGTAATAGATTTGACTGGTGACTCTGGGCGTCGCTGCATCAGGGCCTGGGTGATTATTTATTTTGACAGACAGGGGCTGCTTGTCTGTCTGGACTTTGAAATATTAGCGATTATTTTGGGTGGCAACCTTATTTCAAAGTTATTTCATTCCCAACTTTACACCCTGGGAATCGTGGGTGGGACATTTCGAAGACTAAATCGGGACCTTCTCACCATTCTGTTTTTTTTCCTCGACCATATTTTTTACTTCATTCCCGAGGAAGGTAAACTGAAGTGAACGATCGAAGGGGATAGACATACTGGGCACCGCGGATAGTAATCAAGCAGATTACAAAAACCCGTCTGACCGAACCCTATGTCTTATCCACCTTACATCCGTCCAAAATAAAGGGAGATGTTAATGATTGGACATCCGCTCAAACCTGCATATATCAGAATCTCCCTTTTGTCTCGCAGGTTTTGAACCGTCGAGACAGCACACAGCCCAATCAAAAACCAGTTTCACAACAGAAGGTGAGACGGTGAATCCTGGTCAATATTTTAATTCCCCACCTAGGCCTCGGGGAAATATTTCATTATGCGGACAGCCAGAGGCCACTTGGTTGTCCTGACTTTGAAATAATAACGGTCATAATAGGGTGGCGACCGTATGACAAAGTCGAGGCGTTTTCAAAAATTTGTCAGTTTGGAAATTTACACCATTATGCATTTCTAGTGCCGCCAAAGGAGGCAAGCAGTCAGAGTTGCAGTCTCCATCATCTCAGCTTGAACAAGAGAGCGGGGCAATCTCTAACGACAGCACCGATGATACAGTTCATTTAGTCGTAGACAAGTCATGGAATCGGTGCTGTCGTTAGAGAAGGCCGAGAGTGGAAACCATTTCCATACTAATTTTTGAAAACTTCTCTATATCCAAAGAGCACAGGATAGAGAGAGAGAGAGAGAGAGAGAGAGAGAGAGAGAGAGAGAGACGACTGTTTACTCTTGCCCGCATAGAGCTGTCGTGAGCCAGAGCTGTAATCGTCTAGTTCTCAACGGCCACTGGTCATGGCTTTTATGTATAGTCAGCTTTTTTTTTTTCTTTTTGGTCCTACAGCTAGAGCTCCGAAAGAACGAATCTCACAAAATTTCAGTCAGGACTGATTAGACTTATTTTCTGGATTTCTGATGATTATAACAAAGGTGTCCTGTGTTGGTTCAACTATGCTTCACATAACTATTATTCTCCCCTCCCCACTCCTCCCAGTACATACACAGAGTAGATATTTATACATATATATGAATGCAGACAGTGACGTTGTGTGTTCGGTAACATTTCACTATATTCTGAATTCTTCATACTATGAGGGTATGTTTTTCTTGATGTTTGCATGTTTCACCACCCAGTATGTTTATATGCTGCAGATTCTATCCATAAAGACGGTTATTGTTGATCTTTTCCATCTAACATGTTCTTAGATCTCGCAGTGCAATAAGTTTTTAAAATTCATTAGTTTAGCGGGGTGAATGGGGACACCATTTCAAGTTACCACTTTACCGTAACCTAATGAGGTATTTTCAGAGAGGTCAGTTACACCACGTGATCTAGGGATTGCTAGGATATTTTGATAAATGACGAGTAGTCATACATAAGCAGAGCATGTAAACAAACCAACGTGTGAGCAAGATTTCCTAGGTCACGTGATGGAACTGAAAATACCTAATTCCATTCACGCTTGACCGTTTGTTTTGGTTTTTTTTCGTACCCTTTGGAGACTGAGGACACTCGCACTTTGTTGTGGACATTTGTAGGTCCTGTTTTCCTTAAAATAAACGTTGGCGGAGAGTTTTATAAGTTACAACATAATTATGTGTTTGTTCTATAAAGATTTATTCCCTAGCAATGTTGTTAGCTGTTGTGCCTTAACTCATTCCAATTAGTATTTATATTTATTGCTTGTATTAGAGTATTTACTTTTTTTGGATGATCTTTACACATTGTAGGCCTACCATACAGTTTACTCGCGTATTAAGGTTTCAAGATGAGAGGCATTGATGAGGTTCCAACTTTGTGTACATCTTGTAATAAGCCCTAGGTTTGTGCCTGTGTCTAATGTCTTATCCAAAACCATTCTCTACTTGTGGTAACCTTCTGACCACTTTGCTGTTCTCATCCTCGTTTAGATATGACCTAAACACCGGGAATGTCATGTAAAATACCAACATATAGGCCCATCCAAATGTGGCACTGTTAACATCCGGTGAAGTAGAATAATTGATGCTGCAGCTCAACAAATCCTAAGTATTCGGCATCAGGTGATGATATGCCCTTCTCACAGAAAAATGAGTGAACCATAAATGTACAAGGATTAGGAATGGTAGGTGATGTCTCTAAGACCACCCTGAGTAAAGGATAAGGAGGCTCAATGAGACAGAGATACACACATGTTAACATAGGCCTGTCCATAAGGTGGGTCACCACAGATATTGAAACTACTCCTTCCCTCCACCCCTGAGACCCAGCTGGGCCAAGATTATAGATGTAGGAACCTTTCTAACATTAATGGGGGATTTATTTTTGTTTAGGATATAGGTGACCCCCCACTTGTGTAGGCGGTGGGAGGGAGTAACAATGTAACATCCTAGAATAAGAACAGAATGTAAGCTCCCCGAATGAAAGTAACAAACAACTAACCAACGCCGGCGCCAATCAGAAAGGAGTGGGAGGAAAAAAAAATAAATTAAAAAAAAAAAAAAAAAGAAACTACTCCTTCCCACAGCCTTCTTGTACCGCATACACGTGTAATAATAATTGGAAGAAACTATGATTATCTATTGTGGAAGAAACTTTATCTGTGGCTTCCTTTGACTTGTTCTCAAGATATCACTGAATGATCTGGCGACTTCCTCACTCGTTTTGTTCTTCAGTGGACGAGCAAAGGCCATGCAAGAGAAGATATCTATCACAATTAAAATGTACTGTGTGTGCGGATTGTCTTTTATAAGATTTCTCACGTCCATCAGAGCAGCATCAAATTCTTCGTTGACCGAGAACACAACAACCCTTGGTCGCCGCCTTTGGGCGCTGTGCTTCTTTTTTGGAGACTGTAAGCATCTACATTTCTTAGCATGCGTTGAATTTTATTAAGAGATATGTTGATCCCTCTTGCGTTAAGCACTGCTTTAATTTTATGTGGGCTGGTGAAGGATCCAGCCTTATCGATATGAGAGTATAACTTAAGAACCTCCTCCTTTGACATCTTGACAGTGTAATGAGTTTAGTTCACAGTATTTATCTCTTGTATTGCCTTTTGCTGTGAACTTTCTGTCTTCTCTGTACAGCTAAAAGAAAACAGAGTAACACAACCGAGATATGATTCCCCGTGAATTAAAGTGTAAAACAGGGCGATTACAGATAACACACCTCAAAAAAACAGATCTGATTCCCCAGGATTTAAGTTTTTTGAGGTGTGTGATCTGTAACCACCCTGGTTTACACGACTGCTAAGAAAAGGGGTATAACTTTTAAAGACATAAAGTCAAATGTATTGTTAGTAGGGCAAAAATGTACTTCTTCAAAACTTTGGTCACTTGGTGATTTACCGATTAAAGAATGTGAAGAATACAAATATTTGGGCGTATATCCAAAGGAATATGAGATTCACCCAGCACATTGAAAAGTATTTGAAACATACTGTAATAGAAAATTAGCAGTTATGGATTAATGTATTTTATCCAAAAAAAAATGAAAATGTTAATAGAATCGATTTCGGAAACTCCATCTGGTATCAAGTTATTCGCTCTACAATCCTCCATGCCTCATCTGTTTGGGGAAACATTAGCGAGCACGGACTCAAAACCTCACAATCCATCGAATATCAGTGCGCAAAAAGTATCCAAGATATTAAATGTTCCTAGAAAAGCTATTCTTGGAGAACTTGGGTGGGGGGATATCACGGAAACAATATCTAAAGTTAGAATCAAGTACTTTCACAGAGTACTCAGTATGAGTAATTTCAGGCTGACGAAGCTGTTGCTCAATAAACTTTACAGCATCCCATCCACATCTCTCGTTGGAAATTTTGTAATAATGTCAAAAATTACATTATATGAGGCGGGACTAGACTGGTTTGGTGCCGTGGGAGGAGGGAAAGATGTTCATAAATCCTTTTTAAATGTGATTAAGGACAGGATGAGAGATTTTATGAGGGACAGCTGTAATATCTATGACTATTTTACTAAATGCAAGAATTTTAAAATGAAATCATACTTAAGAGACCAATATGGTTTTGCTTTATGTCAAATTAATTTTAATTTAATGCACGCACAGGAATTTTAGATCTCTATATGCTGATCTTAAAAGACTGAATATGAGAGAAAACGATGAATGCCAGAGTTGTGATTGGGGTATGAAAGAAGATATTGTACATATGCTTTTTGAATGTAAAAAGTATGAGGACATAAGAAGAAATTACTATCAACAACTACAGATTTTATCCATATTCTATGAATGTGAGAGTGTAGTTAACGGATTTTTACAGTTGTCCACTTTTATTATAACCATCCCCTTATTAGACTCAGAGCCTTGTATTAATAATTTTATGAGTCAACTCGACAGCCTAACAACAACAAAAAAAAAATCATACATGCGTATAACTTTTGTAGAATGAGATTTTAATAGTCCGTTCGTTAAGACCCAAAGTCCGTGCAAATAGTTACCATTAATGTTACCAACATGAAACCACCTGTCGCATGTTTCTAATACAATAAAGATTTGATTCCGATCTACCCCCAAGATGACAGCTGTTTGGGTCTACAGGAAATTTGAGTTTGAAAGTGCGAAAAAACGCGCATGTCGTCAAGTTTGAGGGATTGAAATAAAACGTCTCTCAATAATTACTAAATATAACTACAGTCATTATGATGGTTACCCAATAAACTTTTTATACATTGTTCTAAATATTCCAACTGTTCTCCTGTTAAGAAAATGTAAGAAACATTTTGTTTGTTTTTCTAAAAATCGTTTTTCGGGTGATGAGCAGCGCATAGACGGGAACATGTTTTCTGCTTAAATCGTAACACATGTGGTAAAATACTGGACATTTATTTCATCCTGTGCACTGTTAAACATAACCATGTTCTTCAGTAAAAGAAGCACAACCTCCCGTGACTTCTGTTTTTCTTTTAACGCAAATGTTTTAATATGTTGTGCTTACGCATAACGGGTTTTTCTTTGTACGAACACCGCTTTGGCCCACCGAGACCGCCCGTGCGTGATGATGTGGTCCGCAAGACGCAAGTTGATACAGTGGAAGACTGCGATAGAATGATGCTGATCTGATCTGATTTCTCCAGCTAAGTGTAGTTTAATAAACCAAGATCTAATCGTACAATAATTCCAAAGTTCATAGTTTCAGTGTTTTGCAAGAAAACGTCTTGTGCTTAGTCGATATAACTAGACTAGGTCTAGTCTAGTCTAGACTAGTCTAGATCGATGGCCTTCTCTAACGACAGTACCGATTCCATGACTTGTCTGCGACTAAATGAACTGTATCATCGGTGCTGTCATTCGAGATAGCCGTCGATCTAGTCTAGCTCTAAATTAGGTCAGTCGCAGTGTGCAAGCTTAAATCTATCTTAGATCTATGTAGATCTAGGCGCTATAATATGACAAATTTTTGAGAGGACCATATTATGCTATGATCAGATTCTGTATTTCTTGAGTGGGTAGGTATTGAGGTAGAAAGGTAAACAATTTTGCAGTGATCTTCGTGTGCATCGTCTATTGTGTCAGAACTCTAGACTCTGGCCTCTCGACTAGGCCTAGTCTAGTGTGTCTAGTAACTTGTAAGAGGAATGACTCTTCTGCACATGATCAGTGATTTTGAGTCATATCCAAGTGCTAAAAAACATGTATGAATTTGGAAAATACATCATGCATTGTAATTCAACATTACTAAATTATACAAATTAAATGTGTGCGAGGATATTTTTTTTCCCTAGGTCTGGATTCGAAACTACGGCTGCAAACTTTAACGTTGCATCGATTACAAAATATTTACGGTGTTGGGACATTTTAGACGTCCTCCTTAACTGCTGAAAGTTCCAAATAGGCCGAACAGTACATAGGCCTAAGTGTGATTGCCACATCAAGGTGGATAGGACAGTCAGATCTATTTTTTTACTTTTAAATTATATAAGAGGAATTATGACATTTTATTTTCAACAAGGAATACCGCTACCATGTTATCAAACTATTTTTTGTCTCTAATTATTAAAAAACAATCATACAAAGCCATTATGACAAGCCTTTATGCATTGTTTCCTTTTATCACTTTTTTTTACAGACAGGTGCTCCAACTTTGAGTTTGACAATGGTAAAAGGAAAAAGGAAGTGCCAGATCCTTGATGTGGCAGAGGATCAGAGGATATTAAGAAACAGAAATTTGACATTAACAGTGTAACTGGTCCCTCTGTTGCATAATTATGTCAACAAAAAAACTAACGAAAAATTGATATGTCCCAGTGACAACAAAGCTTCAAATACCACGGGTCGTGGTTATTTTTCGTTAGCAAAAGATCTGAAGGACTTTTATAACATAGGAGCGGCTCCAGTATCCTTAGATATTGATTTGAAACAAACAGAGCAAGATATCCATAACATTTTGCGTACAAACTTAGCCAATTAGCAGGAAGAAATATAACCTGAAGCCAATATCATAAGAGATGTTTGGTGAATTATTGCGCCACCGAACGAGAGTTTTCCCCCAAACATGAAAGTACAGCAACAGATTCAAATTATAACGTGGCATTGGCAGAACTGATTGCCTACATGAAGACAACACTTATGAAAGGAGATGATGATCCTGTTTTTAAACTCAGAGATCTGTACGACGCATTGTCACAGCGAGTAAAAGAATTGGGAGACGATATCTGCGTTAGTAAGATCAAAAGGACAAGACTGAAAGAAGATATCCTGAAGCGAATTCCGGTTCTGATTGATATAAAAAACGGCCGTGAAATAATATTTACGCCAAGAAGAGTTCTTGGTCCTGTTGTTTATAAAGCAGCAACCACTGATACTCTGATAGTGAGGACGCTTGTCTTTGTCAGGCTGCACATCAGGCAGAGGGAAAAGCAGGCGATTGTATGCTGTTCATGACATTGCTAGTTCTTTGGGACCAGACAGATGTGCACCGGTATCTTTTTTTCATGCTTTCTCCGGCTGCGACAACGTGAGTGCATTTGCTGGACATGGCTAGAAAACAGCCTGGTCGACATGGAATTCCCTACCTGACATTACCGACACATTCTCTCTCCTATCGAAAGCTACTAGTCAGGCCGATATTACCAGCTCACGACAGTCACTTGAATGCTTTGTTACATTAATGTATGACAGAACGTCAAGTGCCGAATTTGTCAATGAATGTAGAAAAGAACTTTTCACAAAGAAGTGCAGACTGATGGAAAACATTCCCCCCTCCTTTGAAGCACTCCTCCAACATATTAAATGGGCAGCATATCAAGCTGGTTATGTCTGGAACCAGTCACTAATCAAACAACGAACACTACCATCGCCTACAGAATGGGAGTGGACGAAGGTTGATGAACACATGGTGCCTTTGTGGACACTTTTACCAGAGGTATCAAAATCGTCCAAACATTTGGTCAAGTGTTCGTGCAAAACTGCCTGTGGAAAGAGGTGTAAGAGCGCCTCTTCAGCCTTGCCCTGCACACAGCTATGCACATGTGATGGACAGTGCTACCGAAACTGAAAAATATATGCCGTTTTCTTATGTGAGTGCCATGTTGTTTTTGTTCACGCAGTGATTACACAAACTTTACCTTAGCCTGATGTCCCACGCAGCTCTTTATCATCATCTCTTTATACACTCTCTCCATCTCTCTCTTTCGTTGGAATGTCAGCTTGGGGATAGATCAATATCTTATACGGATCCTCTAAACAACGTGTATGCCAAATGGCATGTTGGTAACACGAATTCGAACTATTAAGGGACTTACCGAATGGACTATAAATGGCAGCGCCAGGTGTAGACCTTATAAAGAAGCACGCTTTTAAATGAAAATGAAATGTAAGCTTATGAATTGTACATCTCTATATGTAAATGGGCACTTTAAATAGTTATATTGTATTGTATATTGAACGTTTCGCTGGTAACCCCGACCAGTGAAACCCCCGCTGTAAAGGGATAGTTTTCCGAATAAAGTATTATTATTATTATGTTATCTGTGGGTTGTGTCTAAAAAATTACCTTATCACACTGGTCCTATTTTATGTGTTGCATACATTATTCATCATGTTGTTTTCTATCTTGAATACGTATGTAGACAGTCTTGCTTGAAAGACAGAGAGAGAGGGAGAGAGAGCGAAAAAAAATATAGGGGGATAGAGCGAGAGAGAGAGAGAAAGAGAGAGAGAGAGAGAGACAGAGAGAGGGAGAGAGANGAGAGAGAGAGAGAGAGAGAGAGAGAGAGAGAGAGAGAGAGAGAGAGAGAGAGAGATTGATCTCTACTTCTAATGGTTTTGATTGTTAATTCATCATAAGGTAACGATTTGTTCGTACTTCTTTCCTAGTCTTCGTGCGTATTGAGTTATTGAGTCATTACTGTTTTACAAATTCACTTTCAGTTGTTATCGTCTTCTGCTCATGTCTAGATCCCAACGTTTCCGTGTCTCGTTACAGTGTGTCAGTCTTCTTCTTAGCCACATAAATATACTTTTGTTTTCCTTTACATGCATAACATACCATTCTAAATCGTTCTTTCTTAGTCCTTCTTTATCATCAGTGACCATAACTGAAAATTATTACACTGCATCTTTCTAGATTTAGTATTAATAGAGATGTACGAGTACCATACAAGTACATTATGTGTGTGAATTTCTTCATGCCATGAAACGTTCTACTGATACCTCCCCGCCTATATTCTTGATTACAGAATTTAGTTATTAAACAAGCATGTCCTATAACTACGAGTAAAATGTGTTTTCGGTGTTATGATTTTCAAATATAGTGATCTCTTTTTGTTCCCCTGCGGCATGTGATTGGTGTTGCTAATGTTGTTATTCTCTTCCGCGTATTATTGTTGCAATTCACTTCGACATAATAATATTGTTGTTCTTGCTTTTTTGTTCCTGATCTCCTTTCGTTATTGTTGCTACTGCATCCATTGCTATTCTACACTGCTTGCTGTAACTTTTATTCAAGTCTAAGGTTTATGTGTTTGACTCGCGAGCTGGGCGGTTTACGTTGTAGTGTCCTTGGGAAAGACACTTCGCTTCCATTTCCTCACTCGACTCAGGTGTAAATGAGTACCTGGCTTTAGAGCTGGGGGGACCAGGGCGCTGCACCGCTGGCGACCAGCAATGACTTTGTTATGCATTTCATTTGTAATATTATGTATTTACATGTATGATGTGTATTGTTATATGTGTTGTATTATGAGTGAGATGTTTAACACTGTATGACATTGTAAAACAATTTCCCTACGGGGTAAATAAAGTCGTATTTATTATTATTATTATTTTATTCCTGGTATTGTTTTTGTTGCTTTTTAATGTTGTCCTGTCTTTGTTATTGTAAATATTGTCCCCACATTGGTACGCCAAACAGAAGTGTAAAAATTGTGGCCCACTTCAAGTAGTTGGAGTCTTCAGTCTTCAGTCTTTCCTGAACGTTTGTTCTACTTTTGTGATTTCCAATCTTTAAGCTTCATTATTATGTGAACAAGTAAAACAGTTCCTCCCTCGTTTTTCCAACGCAGTTCGAAAGAGTGTCGCCATTATAGAGATACACTACACGAATTTAATTCAATTTAAAACTGAAACCACTGCACCACTGATATCGTGCGTTTTCTAGGATTGTTGTAGTGTACGCTTATCTCTTATGTGACACGTGAGGAAACTCAATTAAATTGATACACACTCATCTACTTGTTGCCTACCACCTGCGGCAACTAGTCTATAGGTTAAGATCAAATCTGCAGTGCAATGTAGTGCATTTACTGTCCAACATTTGTTTTCGGTATTTCTAGAGTGGTTAAAAATAATGTTGTGGTTGATTAGTTTATAGATTATACTACATGGAAACATTCTCTCCCTCCCACATATTCTACCCCCTTCCTTTCTCCTATTTAAATTTCAACATAATGTGAACCCTGAGGCGTTACCCTATGGTGCGCTTATCTGGAGCACAATGGGATGTGTATCGCCTTTTCCTCGCGTCCCAGCTCGTCCACTTACTGCTGCATGTTAATGGAGCACTCTGTGGATGAACTGGACGGCGACAGGTAGCAGTTTTCTCTTGTTCACGAACCGCTCTATCGGATCATGGTTGAGTATTATGCAGATTTGCGCAGTTGAGGATAGATATTATGAAATCAAAAGACATCTGTCTTAAAGGACAATGAAAGACGTAAACGATGATGTAAAGTTTATAACAAAATCTTGGCTTGCACCACCAGAAACCAGCGTCTGAAAACATGCCAGTTTTCAAATTATTTACTGCTCTCCTGAAATATGAGATCTTTGTAGATGGAGCAGTTTGTGGTTGCAACGACGGTTTGTCCGGAGTTATGATTCCTGATTCGATTTGTTTCTCTTTCTCTTTCTCTTTCTCTTTCTCTTTCTTTCAGTCGGGAGTGACTTTGTGCATTCTATGGCCATCATCAGGTTTAGTTTCTATTCCGGCAGGATTTAAGACTTCTCTCAGCTTGTCTGTGAACATTAATTCGAGGACAAAGATTTAGAGACAATCACATCCCTAGATGGTGAACATTGAAAAGCTAATTTTGATCATTTCTGCCTGCCTAAAAAAAAAAAAAAACTAAATTCAAAGTAAAAAAATGTTAAGAGTTAAAGACAGACTGGTATCAAATTTTATGGTAATAATAATAATAATGCTGTTTATATGTCTCGTATCCAGGTTAATGCCCGCTCATGCTACATTACATTATTATTACCCAAGTAGGCCTGATCACTCTAGAATTTCTCAGCTCATGTACAGGCTGATCACTAACACTCTGACAATATGTTCCACTGCCTATAGCCAGGTACCCATTTTACAGCTGGCTGGACTGAGGAAAATGCGAATGAAATATGACCGTGGTCGGCAATCGAACCCACGACCTTTAGATCTTTAAGTGTTATACGGCAAAAAAGTAATAACCGAGGTCCTTTCTGTGTGTGCACTGCACACCAGGCATACTTTTAGTAGGAATGTAAAATGGATACCTGGCTATAGGCAGTGGAAAACATTGTCAGAATGCCAGTGATCAGCGCCAGTAAGTGGTATCGACACTGAGTGCATTGAGAATACCCCTAGAGTGTTCATGCTTACTAACGTATTAACTACTATGGAGTACAGCGGAACTCGCTTAAGCGGGATGGCTCCGTTCCCGACGAATAGTCCCACTTAAGCGGGCATCCCGCTTAGGCGGACTATCCATTATCAAGTGATAGATAGTTTGTGTGCTTTATTCAAGTTAAGGGATTATCATTACTTGTTGCTAGTGAGGTGTGACAACGGAGTCAAGATTTAAATTGTATCTGTACTGTTTAAAATATACTTATTGCAATCTAACTGCATTTTCAGTAAACTTGCAGAGAATATTATTAGTTATTCTTTGCGGGGAACGGGATTTTTGATTGACTTCAAAGAAGCACCTAAGCCTTCTCACCACTCTTCTTTGAAAATTGAAAAACAATTCTTTTAAAGACCGAGACATGTCCACATCAGAGGGAAAGCAATAAGACATGTTAAAATAAAACTAGAGAGAATATGAGAGGTCTAAAATCTCTGAAGTCGAGATGTTCGTCGCCCGTCATTCAAATGATCAAATCTGATTTGGGATCGAATTTACATGATCGTATATACCGGCAAAGATAAGCGTCAGACTTCTCGCTCCACATCTGGCCAGAGCGCGACGCGAGGGGCGCGTGTCAAAAAGCCTTGACGCAACAAGCATGATGGTCATGCCAATGTGAACGACACCCCGACCGAGTGTTGTGCAATAGCGCAGGTAAGGCTCGTAAGTATCAATCATTGCCCAAGCTGAAGAAAGAATAAAGCGTGGCTAACCGGGGGGAGGGCGGGGTTTACTCAATCTTGATCCGTTGATGCTTGCGCGGGTTAAATGACCAGTGGCTAGGATGTCCGCTCTGATCCCGTCCATGCGTGGGCTAAAGGGTCAACTGCCTGACAGAAGGCTATGGGGAGGTCAGTCACTTCTCACGTAACGTAAGGGGGGTAATCAGGACCGTCGGTACAAGCTTCTTTGTAGTTCTCAGGTTCTCAGCCGATGGGCAGAGGTAAGCAAGCACTGAGACACAGTACGATAGTGACAATTTTGCAGCATTCCTGTCAAAAACAGCGTGTATATTACGGAGATCTGGCTCCAAGTCGTCTCGCTTAAGCGGGTTGCCGTCCCGCTCACATGTATAATTATATTTAAATAGCAAAAACTCCGTTCCCCAAGAATTCGTCTCACTTAAAGGAAGACTGAACCGTCCTACAGACCATATTAAATCATACGGTACCCTATTATTCCAATAAAACAGTCTTTCAAGTGTCTGTCATAATGATATGACGCCTCTGCTGGCCCCAGACAACCCATAGGATTACATTATCCACAGTCCGAATTATTACAACCACTGCGCGCGTGGCGGCCATAAGCTTACGTCAAATACGTTCTTGCCACATGGCCCAGCTGTCTAGCCAGTGCTGTGC
>JAWQUT010000001.1:12860520-12883112 GCA_033807755.1 Ellobium chinense | reverse complement strand
CAAACTTTCGTTGTTGTTGTTGTTGTTGTTGTTGTTGTTGTTGTTGTTGTTGTTGTTGTTGTTGTTGTTGTCGTCGTCATTCTTGTTATTGCTGTTGTTGTTGTTGTAGTGGTGGTGGTGGTAGTAGCAGTAGTAGTAGTAGTAGTAATAGAAGTAGTAGTAGTATTTGTTGTTGTTGTTGTTGTTGGTGGTGGTGGTGGTGGTGGTGGTGGTGGTGATGGTGGTGGTGTTGTTATTTTTGTTCTTGTTCTTGATAGATAAGAACTATTTTACTAGACCAAATAAAATATATTGAAGTACAGGAAACAGATCCGATCAGAGAACACCATGGAACTTAAAAAGATTATGTTCTTTTTGGATATTGTGATGAAATCTGTTCTTTAGACCTTACGAAAAACAATTACACCCCTAAAACTAAGTCTAATCCGGTTCGCCTGTGTCATTTCTGTTGTAAAATGTCAATTTGTGAGTTTGTACCCTGCTATTGAATGCTTTAATGTGCTTTTTTTGTAACTGAGCTTTCCAATAAATTTGTTAAGCTTGCTTAGCTGAAAATTTCCCGAGGGGCAATTAGATGCTTGCTTTCTGCTTTTGTACACGAAGTTCTTTCATAAAACATTTTTACTACCCGGTATTCCTCAACGAATCACATTGTTTTAATTGTGTGGAAGGAAAAACTGTCACAAATGTGTGAGTATATGTGTGTGTGTCAAATTCACTCGTGAGTACATTTTACCCGTATACATGTACAGTGCTATATAAAGCACTCAGATGGTAGTTACGCCTTACCATCACTGGTGGATGAAAACCACCCGATGTCCGCTTCTGCCGTATTCGCTTTAGCATCGGAGAATCGCCGTATGCCAGTCGTTTGATTCTATTCTCGATTATGAGAAAGCGATTCCAAATACTGTATAGGTTTGATATAAATATACCGATTGTTTTCACACAAGCCTTTTCTGCCGTTGAAATCTACTCACACGGATTTATTCTTGTAGAATAACCAGGTCAGTTTCTATTTGTGTTTAATCGTCCAAATCCCGTGTCTTATGAGAGGAGACCACCGGACTGAGTGAAGATCAGACAATATTATGGATCACCTTTCAGTCTGAACTGCATGATTACTTGGAAAACAAGAATATCTGTGACCTTTATCACGCTAATGTGGGTATGGGCACGGGTATCGATTACCTATGAAAGTGACAGGTAAAGTAAAGCCAGATACTAGATGGCAATCGGAAGGGGTGGGGGAGGGGAGGGGATGGGAAAGGGGAACGGGTGCAGCTGTCTGAGGTCATAGTTTATCAAAACAAACAGCGTGTGGAAGGTTGGCGGTGGGGTCACTCTGCCCTGTCTTGACCTGTCTTGACAGATGAAGGTTGGCAGTGGAGTCTCCCTGCCCTGTTCTGTCCAGCCCTGTCTTGACAGATAAGACTAAGCTGTTTTCATGTGAGATTCGTAAGCCGACTGATGACTTGGGAGGAGCGAAGAAGGTTGAGTCGAGTTCTTCAGGGCATTGGTAAAATCCCCGGATCCGCTGAAGATTCTGTTGTCTGTGCATTTTACGCGATATCTTGCCATTATGCCTATCGATAGTTTGCGCAGAGTGAATTTAACAAATCTACGCCGTGGGCAAGACGATATCTCCGGATAACCAGAAGACATCATTGGGCAGCCGTTTTATTCTCTAAGGAAACCCGCTCCCACGAATCTCAAGCTAACAGCACTTACTCAGGTGGCAACTGCAGAATCCTTGCATCAAGAACAGTGAACACTTCTAATGTTTTGGGAGTCCCTCATGGTTACGTCGGTACGTTATACAATCTTAAGAATTGTGCATACTGCCAGTGCAAGTGGTGTTGAGATGTATGGTAAACTGTGTAATCTAGTATGATCGTTACTACGGAAGCAGTGTTCACATGTGGGAAGGTGTCAGAAGCAAAAAAAAAACTTAGTTGGTTTTCTCCTTTTTACTGCATCTCATTTTTTTTTTTTAAAAAAAGAAGACATTAAATATAAATCTACATCTGTTTTCATGCCCCTCCAATCTCCCATGTCTCCTCCCCCCGTCCCCCCTCCCCCCTTCCCCATTCACCCAGAAAAAATATAGATCACTTTACTTCATTTATAGGAGCTAGCTATGATCACAAACCAATGCCTTGCATGATGACAAAAAACGCATAGTACACCAACTGATGTTTTTTTTTTCCTTCCTTTCTCATTTTCTCTTTTGAAAGCTCAAAATAATCATTAAATAAGAATTGACAATGGGTGAACCCACCAAACGATGCAACGGTGCGAATGCAATGGATGAAGAAGGAAAGGAAGAAGCAAGGAAAGACAACTTGTTGTACAGTGTGGAGGATAACCCCCCTTGGCCTTTGTGTGTCCTTTTAGGATTTCAGGTGAGTCCATGTGTCATTTGATGTGCAGATAATAAGGATATCCAGATGACATTTTGCAGTTGAACTCAGATCTCATTTTTCCTCTAAATAGACCCAGATAACATGTTTCAGCAAAAAAAAAAAACCGACAAAATTTCCTATTTATTTCCTACATGGCATTTCCCAGATGAAAGCCACATGATATTTCCCAAACTGAGCCAGAAGACGTTTTACCTGACTGGATCCAGATTGCATTATTTCAGACTGAAACCCATAGAATCTAGATAACATTTCGCCCACTGAACCCAAATGACATTTCCCAAATTAAACTCAGATGACATATTCTCTAAATGGAGCCAAAATAATGTTTCCCAGGCGATATTTCCGAGACGGAATCCAGATGATATTTCCTAGATGAACCCAGGGGACATTTCCCATACTTTACCTGGTTGACAATTTTAAGTCTAAAACTAAATGGTATTTCCCAAAATTAATCCGTATGACATTTCCCGGACTGAATCTAGATGACGTTTCCTCGTACTGAATCCTCACGTCAGTTCCAAGTTTGAGCTCAGACTGTGACTCCAGACTGAACTAGCAGATTTTATACGCTTTATAAGCGTGAAGAGCTAGAATCTACCATACCATGCTCATTCAAAAAAGAGACAACACAGACAATGCTAAGAAATCTGTTGTTACCAATTATTCATACTAGCATGTCTCTTGTATTTAAAATGGAACTGTGGGTGATTAAATTACTATTTCACAAACGTTTACACTGTGCAGTAAATATGATTTAAATCTAAAACCTCCAAAAAGCCACGCATCATTCACAAAAGTCGAATCACTCATACAAAAATGGTCATGTTGGTCTTGCCATTTCCCCAGTCCAGTAGCAATAGTGCTGAACGCATTCAATGACGTTCAAAAGTCACGTAACGGGGAGTGATCATTACACATTATTGTTGGTTTCTGAAATTTATTACGTGTTAACCGTGATCCACTAACTCGCCCAACACCCAAAAGGCAAAACTACAAATGACGACACGTCTTTCGTGAATTTTAGACTGTATGCCGTGACTTTTTCCCCGATGTTTTAAATCTCACAAATTTGAGCTAGTCTAGTAACATTTATGTACATATGAACATCCGTGCCTTTGGATGTCGCATATACAATACAGTGTATCTGAGAGCATTTCTACCTCGGAATCGTTAGTGTCGTCGGAATGTGACTTAAGTTCTGTAACTACGCTGAGGTTTCACTTTGCAACATTCCATTATGTAAGCCTTTGGCAGTTTCATCCTAACTTCGAGACAGTAATGTTTATAGTGCATGACACTGAAATAATAACAGTTGATACAATTTCCGCATGATAAGCGGATTCGAAAAAGACCATGGGCGATGGGGAAGTTCTCATAACAGAACAGCGTTTATGGACAGACTCATATAGAATATAGCAATTTTTTTCAAACTAATAAACTGCTAGCACGCCATCTGGCTTTCCAAAATGCGTCATTTGTGCAAAATACCACGTTGTACATCAACTGAGACAATGTTTTATGTAAAATATATAGATGATGATGATAGATAACTACAACAATCACTTTAAAAGTTTGAGACACAGTAATCCCAGTATGAATTACCATTACCATACAAATAGTGTATATCTAAAAACTTCACTCCATCCCAACTATATGATATTGTTATATATCCAGAGAACAATAGTGTTTATTAATGAAGATTTTCGTTTTGTGTCTTTTTTTTTTTCTCTTGAAGTATAGATCGATATTGGTCTTAGCTACGTCAGTTCAAAGTGGATTTTATTAATGTAAGCTTTCAAAGCTACATCACGAAAATGAGGAAAAATAGGCGATTTATATTAGCCTAAGTTATCGGAGCACTCTTTTATTTCGTGCCAGGCTTGTGCAAATTCCGTCAGAAATGTGGAACTGAAATCTTATTCCCAATTCCACCTTCATAGATGGAATTAATTCCATGTCAATTCCAATTCCTTTCGAGACTCAAGGAGTTAACACGACATAAAAAATTCAAACATACAACTCTATAACAAACATGTGTTTTTAACCACATGACAACACTTTATTGACATAATTATATGATTCTAGAATTTGCAGTGCCTTTCAATAATTGCAAAGATCATAAACAGACTTAAGAAAGTGGCTTTGCATAATTTACTGAAGTGGGATGAACTTACTACTTACAAAAGTATGCTCGACAGGCTGTGCTAATTTCTTTAAACATGGGATTCAAATCCAAAACCACCATGTTCAAACTGGTAGTAAGATCCAACACCATTCAAACTGGTTTTGAAATCCGATTCCCAGTACCAGGATTTTGGAAGGAATTAATCAAACCAAAAACCAATACCACCTGGGACCTGAAAACATTACCAGAGACGGCAAAAGAGTATTTAATTACTGGCAATCTGGGGCTAATTAGAGTACGAAATAAAGAGTATAGTGAAGAGAACAAGAGAGCAAAACCATGAATATGAAAAGTACTTTAATTTCAGTGATCGAAATGCAGTGAGAAAAACATAGGAGAGTTTCACACTCAACGGTGGACATTTTATATTATAGATGTAGTTCATAATGTGAAAGTTTCCTAGCATAATGATAGGTCTAAATTCAATAAATACATGAATTTAATAAGCACACAATACGTACAAGGACATTTTATGTTATAGATGTATTTCATAATGTGAAGTATCCTTACACAATGATAGGTCTAAATTCAATAAATACATGTATTTAATAAGCACACAAGGACATTCTTTATTATAGATGAATTTCATAATGTGAAGTATCCTAGCATAATGGTAGGTCTAAATTCAATAAACGCATGTATTTAATAACCATTCAAGGACATTTTTTTTATTATAGATGTATTTCATTACGTGAAGTATCCTAGCATAATGATAGGTCTAACATATAAGGAATTCAATAAACACATGTATTTAATAAGCACACAAGGGCATTTTTTAAAAAATGCTGAAAGAACAACAAAATGTGAAGTTCATCTCCAGATATTAGAGAGGCACAAAGTTGGCCGTATGCATTAAAAAATATACAGGGTAATACGCAGTTTAACATCCACTGAAAATTCTGCCACGCTCTTGTTGCGTCGAAAAGGTATAACGATTAATGAGGATATTATGCTTATATAATAATAATAATAATGCGGTTTATAAGTCTCATATCCAGGCTAATGCCCGCTCATGCGACTTCACACTATTATTACCCCATCACGCCTGATCACTCTAGGACTTTCTCGACTCCCTGGGGAACATACAGTGCCGCTGCCATTTATAGGCGCTGATCACTGGCATTCTGACAATATCTTCCACTGCCTATAGCCAGGTACCCATTTTACAGGCGGGTGGACTGAGGAAAATGTGAATGAAATGCTTTCCCAAGGCACTTACAACATGACCGTGGTCGGGAATCGAACCCAGGACCTTTAGATCTTGAGTCCAAGAATGTTGCAATGCAAGATGTGTTATCTAATCAACGGCGATTGCAAAAAGACAACTGGCAGATGAAAATTGCCTAAAATCCGGTTATGCATTTTCTCCCCAGAATATTGTTTTAAGCACCGGAATTAATGATAGTTCTCTTTGACAAATCCACATGGCAAATGAAATGACGTCCATCTTTGTTCGTGGAAGCCGCGTTCTCTAAAACGCAAAAACGCTTCCGGAACACCATATCAAAATTCACTGAAGTCCCTAGCGATCTCCAATTCCAAAAGTTTACGTTTATTTTCATAAAAGCTTGAAAAAAAAAAAACAACAACAAAGGTGGGCAGAGAAAGAGATATGTGTTTTGTGTCTTGTATGGGGAGTCTTACAGGCATTATAGTGCACTGAGTTATGCAGAAAGATAAAAAGTCTGTTTAATTTCCCGCAAACTGATATGGTGGTGTTCTAATAGCAAGCATTTCTCATATATCGAGCCTGTGTATGCGACTCAAGCCAATTACGACGTTGAGGCCTAGCCCACTTGCAAACCTGTTCGTGGAAGGCAANATAATAATAATAATAATGCGGTTTATAAGTCTCATATCCAGGCTAATGCCCGCTCATGCGACTTCACACTATTATTACCCCATCACGCCTGATCACTCTAGGACTTTCTCGACTCCCTGGGGAACATACAGTGCCGCTGCCATTTATAGGCGCTGATCACTGGCATTCTGACAATATCTTCCACTGCCTATAGCCAGGTACCCATTTTACAGGCGGGTGGACTGAGGAAAATGTGAATGAAATGCTTTCCCAAGGCACTTACAACATGACCGTGGTCGGGAATCGAACCCAGGACCTTTAGATCTTGAGTCCAAGAATGTTGCAATGCAAGATGTGTTATCTAATCAACGGCGATTGCAAAAAGACAACTGGCAGATGAAAATTGCCTAAAATCCGGTTATGCATTTTCTCCCCAGAATATTGTTTTAAGCACCGGAATTAATGATAGTTCTCTTTGACAAATCCACATGGCAAATGAAATGACGTCCATCTTTGTTCGTGGAAGCCGCGTTCTCTAAAACGCAAAAACGCTTCCGGAACACCATATCAAAATTCACTGAAGTCCCTAGCGATCTCCAATTCCAAAAGTTTACGTTTATTTTCATAAAAGCTTGAAAAAAAAAAAACAACAACAAAGGTGGGCAGAGAAAGAGATATGTGTTTTGTGTCTTGTATGGGGAGTCTTACAGGCATTATAGTGCACTGAGTTATGCAGAAAGATAAAAAGTCTGTTTAATTTCCCGCAAACTGATATGGTGGTGTTCTAATAGCAAGCATTTCTCATATATCGAGCCTGTGTATGCGACTCAAGCCAATTACGACTTTGAGGCCTAGCCCACTTGCAAACCTGTTCGTGGAAGGCAAGCTGATGATCGCTTACAGACGGCTTTCTTAGGTCGTGACGAGTCGCAATTACTGAATAAAGAGATTTTTATTGTCTGTGCCCTACAAACCTTTTGTTGTCACGGAGGCCTGTGTATGCCATATTCCATAAGGAAGCGGAAGTAACGAAATGCTGAAGCGTTCCAGTTAGCGGGATGTCTTTCTGCGCGCACTTCCTCTTTGGCCTATATTATCATATTTTATTTCTTACTTTCACATAAAATTTGACCGATACATTGAATCATGTTATATATCAGGCTGTCAGGCACAACGTCCTGAATGCAGGATATTATGTAAGAATATTTAGCATAGCTATTAGCATACGTGAAATATAGAATTTAACATAGCCTGAGATTCAAAATTAAGTGTTTGCTTTATGTGCATCTTGCGGCTAACGGATAACTTTTATATCTAAGCTAAGTAAATGTCTAGAAAAGTTTGTTCCAGGAACTTACAAAAAAAAAAACAACTTCCATTCCTTTTAGGGCACCACGGAGTTAATAAGTAGCTTAGTAGTTATTTTATATTGATACAGGGTCTTACACTTACCTTAGTGATATTTCCCATTTACTTTCTTCTCCGTTTCTCGCTGTTAGTGCCACGACTTCTCTTTTCCCATACATTAATCGTTAGTCTTCTCGATTTGACAGGCTATTGATTACTGGTATGCTAGGCAAATTCACTTGCTGTCATACTTTATACCGTTAGCATTTTTACTTACATTGTCCGTGTGCTTTTTCGAGCTCTTACATCTTCTATCCTTTGTCGGGACACTATTCTAATAACATTGTTAGATCCTTTATGTTTCTCCGATTTTACTGTTGAAGAGTTTTTTTCATCATTATTTCAGCAATATCTCACCGAAGAGTTTTTTTCATGATAATTTCAGCAATATCTCACCGCCTTTGGTTCCACACTGAGCGTCCCGCTCATCCTGGCTGGTCCACTGTGCATGGGCGATGATCAGGTGGCGTTGGGTGAACTCATTGGCTCCATGTTCTTCATGTCCGGGGTGGCCACGCTGCTGCAGACAACCGTCGGTGTCAGGTTGGTCATTATAACATAAAAAAAACAAAACAAACCCGGATGTAAGAACACAGCTTCCGTGAGACAATCAAATCAGAATGCAACTTATCGAAGTATCTGATTGGCTGTTGTCGTTTGAAATATATTCGTTTTCATTGGTTGATTCAGGTCTCCTATATTAAGGGGGTTACCTGGAGCAACATTCCTTTGAGGTGGGTAAAATCAATATTCAACTTATGGATTTACTCTATCGATTGCTGCACTTTGAAGTAGATGTAGTCATGTTGGTTAGCTTATGCAAGTTTCTCACTTTTTGAATTGTAAAATAAAAATGGGCGACACACATTTATTTATTAATCACCATACAGTTGGAGAGCAGAGTGACCAACATGATCACTTTTTTTTTTTCAAACTTCAGGATCAAATCGTTATGACTTCGACTCGGGGCATGGTCTTTCACTATATGCGACATTTAGTATGTTTGCAAACGTGTTGACCAAATTACTGGGTGGTCTGGCCGGCTGGGCTAATACTAATATTAAGTCATGTGAACGGGCATTTGCCTTGATATTAGAAGTAAGGAGTGAGAAGACGTAAACGGATGCTCACACAAGGTAGGATAAAGGGGGAAGTGCTCAAGAAGACAAATGCAGAGAGAATATATGCCTTGATATTAGACTTAAGTATCTAATCATTATTATCATCTCTGGCATTCAATAACCGTTCTCCGATTTAAATTGCCATGAATGGGCAGAAACTTTACAATACAAGGTATTTGTATTCAGAGACATAAAATACACCCTGTGTCAATTGTTGTTGTTGTTGTTGTTGTCGTGATTGTTGCTGTTGGTTTGTTATTGTCATCGTGAATGTTGTTGTTGCTGTTGTTAAGTGCTTGTGATATGTGAGTTGTACTATGGCCACTTTTTCTACGAAAATGGCCAGAGTCATATTTCATACCTCCATCTGAGGGATCGCAGGGGAATATTTTCATCGCAGCCAAAAAAAGAGTCAGTGTGTACGTACGTACCTTTGCAGCTGTAATTTTAGAGGGAAAATATTGGTGAATTTTTTTTTTTTACTTTACAACATGGACTTTGAGCTGATGAATAAGAAATAGTACTTTTATTCAAAAATGGCGTAAGTCTGGCACGGGCCAATTTCATAGCACAGGGACGACATCACACTGTTGGTTCTCTCATTCCTCCTCTCGGCAGACTGCCCATCATTCAAGGAGTGACTTTTGCCTTCCTTGCTCCAACCGCGTCCATCTTGAACTTACCGAAGTGGGCGTGTCTGAGAAATGCGACTGGAGGTTCAGGTAAAGTGTTTGTGAGACGTTCGGAATAAATTATATTAACATTTTAGTAAATTGTTCAGATGGTTTTGGACGATAGAACCTGTTATTCAGGAAAGCTTACAGTCAAACCTCCTTATACATTTATTTTGTAATACCAACACTCATACCATCAATATTTTGCCCCTGAATGGATCAGTGACATTCAAAGTAGGGGTAAATTAATCCAGCTCTGTCTCTTCCCTCCACCTCCTCCTCCTCCTCCCCCTCCTCCTCCTCCTCCTCCTTCTCCTTCTCCTCCTCCTCCTCACTCGCCTTCTCCTCCTTCTCCTCCTCCTCCTTCTTCTCCTCCTCCTCCTCCTCCTTCTCCTCCTCTTCCCTTCGCCCGCCATCCGCCATACACAACACTTTCCTCTAATTTCATTAACTATATTGTAAAATCGAAGTCTAGACTGAGTAGTAAGCCTTAACCCCAGCTTGTTCCCCACATTAATACCTACCATGATAAGTGCCTTTAACCCTTAGTCGTGGGTCTGAAAATACTTGTCATACGGACTGAGCGCTCCTTCCGGTGCTACAGAAGTGGTCTTACGTACGGGTGACAAATTACAGGCACCTGGGTTTATAAATGTTAGCAGTTGGGAAGTGTGTCAGGGTCATGGGATGAACATTGAGCTCACATGTGGACGTTAGGGAACAATACTCAAGCAGAAGGTATTTAAGATCTAATTTATCTAATTTGCTGCGGAGTTAGCGTCCCTGTGGTATAGTGGTAACACTCTCAGACTTGCAAGCTGAGAGACCCGATAGGAAATTTTCAAGTGTTAGATTCTTCGGCCCTTTTTTTTTTCTCTCAAATTTGATCTTGCACGTAATTTGATGAAATCCCTAGTGGCACACATCCCAACTTGAAGATGATAATGAATAGATTAGAGAATAATTATGCCTTACCACTTGGCATCATGAATATTTAACGGTTATATTGATTTAAGGATATCTCTTAATATTTCAAATCTCATTATAACGTTGACTTTCACGGGGTCCCTGATTTAACATTATATTATAAAGAGATCTTACCGCTAAGCATTGTCATAATAATAATAATAATAGTAATAATACTGTAATAATGTGGTTTTTAGTCTCATATCCAACCCGCTCATGCGACTTCACACTAATATTACCCCAGCAGGCCTGATCACTCTAGGACTTTCTCGACTTCCTGGGGAGCATACAGTGCCGCTGCCATTTATAGGCGCTGATCACTAGCATTCTGACTAGCATTCATGAACCACTCTCAGATATAACACATACGCGATTATCCGGGCATCGCAAGCCATAACTCCAACAATTATTATTTCCGCTCTCCACGTTTCCTTTGCTAGAGAAATGTGCTTGGCTGATATAACCAGTTATTCAAGCTTGGAAAGGCTGATGCATTTTTTAACCTTCGGAAGCGAGATTTGATGATCCAACCACACTACTATTTATATTTACTCATATTGTAATGTCTCGTCAGTAGTAAGAAGTCTGTGTTCTCAAGTTTTTGCTACAATACACTCGTGTGTACTTAAGCTCTTCAGTATGCCTGATAGACTCTGAAACCGGAAGTAAGCTTTGTTGGAGTTGACTACTAGAGAAAAGCATTATTTATTCATTACGTGTCACGTCGCATGTCATGGGCCATGATTCTTCTCCAGTCACATAGTTGTCTCGCGCTTGTTTCACCTGGTTCTTGTTTTTCTTATGTATATAACACTATCTCGTGAGGCAGTCGTGCATTTTTAGCTCTTGCCTCCTCTACCTCATTTTTAGTGTTGGGCAGGTTCCATATTTAAGGTATTGATGCGATCCGATATGTTTCTGAATATCGATATCTATACCGAGTACTTAATTTTGTGGAAAACATGATTACGACCAAAAAAATATGTCGTGTGTCTTCCACTATGGTAAGAGACGATGCAAACTCCAAACAGATCGTTACAATAATAAGGATTGAATGAGAACATAATGAAACTATCCGCCTGGTCATTTGCTGAAAATTTGCAGCATAATTATTTCTGCAATCCACGCTTAAGTTACCGGAAAAGAGCTGAAGAACACCTCTTCATAAGGGTTCAGAAATCTACTGTACTCGGCTGCGAGGAAAAATATCAAAGTACTCGATACTTCACGAGGGTATTTATCGGGACTGAAACCTTATACTGAACTCGGTATCGAATACTCGGTACCGAAACCTGCCCAGCACTACCTGTCGTTCCCGTGACCTACTGAACTGAAAACAAACCACTACACTGCAACTGGTTAGAGCAGCGCATGATTAATGATTTTACTGTTAATAAAATATTCTTAACTGTTGAGAGCAACAAAACAGATGGTCTCAGCCTACAGAAGAGGTGCATTCGTAAGACAAGAAAGTTTAGCCCTTACTTCATAATAAGGAACAGGTTTAGTACGAGGCTTGGTGCATCAGGAGCGGATTTAGAACCCGCGGGGTCTTGGGCAGGGGCGGCTCGTGTTTCCGACAACTGGGTGGGCTAACTATACGAAATATCCTCTTCCTCCCTCTCCCTCTCCCTCTCCCTCCCCCTCCCCACTTTGATGACGCGGTGTACGAGACGTTTGTAATGGACATGACGCTACGAATATGACTGAAAAATTCAAGACAAAGGAATGTTAATTCTGGTAGCGCAAAACGCCTCTGATCCAGCTGCTCACTGGCTGCGTGACCCGCTATTATGCATTAATAACATTCAACGTGTTGTCTGCCTGCCGATCAGCTGGCTCCCGGCTGCAAAATTTGACCGCCACCTCTCACCGTTGGCACTGGCATGGGAATTGATTCGACCTTCGCGGGTAGCATAGTGAAGTAGAGTGAGAACTGGTGGGGTATGTCTGAATTTGTGAGCTGGTAATTTTAGTCACCCACGGTCTTTTTCGAAGAATGGGAATACATAATGGTCTCTTATAAAAAAAAAGAGAATAATCATCGTCCTTGTTTAGGTAAAAGATCGTTTTGTACAAAGTAGGTCATATGCAAGGGCAGTAAGTACTATGCCATTTTTCAATAAGCTGGATCCAGTTCTGTGGATATAATCTGTATATTGTAAAAAAACAAAACAACAACAAGATTATGGGTGGGCTTCGATGCTTTATAGAAAATTGTGTTTCTTGAACAAAAAGGTAACATGTAACCCCTCTAAACCTCATTTTTGCAGAATACGACCCAATACCAGGGGTCATTTTTTGTAATTAAATTCTAAATTCAGTATATCTTCAAGAATTCAAAACGAAAGTGGAGTTGGATTTTAAGCACATAAACAAATGGATACAATCTGTATTGCTATAATTTTCACTGATCTAGTTGCCATAATTTTGTCACAGCAAAGGAATTAATAACATGCTAAAAAGTGACGTGCTGGGTCAGCCTGTACTGCAGATCAGACTGTAACACGGATGACATGCATTTGTCTAAATGAGTAAAACATGCAAATGGCGCCCCTCAAGACCAGTGTCCACCCAACTTTCCCAATGCTTCCCTGGATTTGCGATTACGGGGAGACCGACTGTTTTATGACCCTACAATGTTGTTCCACAGACTGGCTGGATACAGGCTTGATCAACAGCAATTTATCCATTGTGGATACTAACAACTCACTCTCTGTGGATAACATGAGTGCCAGCTCCTCTCCAGGCACTGACAGTAGAGAGGAATGGCAGAAGAGACTTCGAGAGGTAGTCTGAGGTGACTTTGGACAGGGCTCCGTGGTTTTGCTCTCGCGCAGGATTTCCTTCTGGGAAGTAGGCGGAGTTTAGACTGTAGTTCGAAAGTGTGGACTCCTTTGCGGTACACTGGAAGTGGAACCTCGGTCACAGTGGTGGCACGAGCTACAAAGCTCAAATTTGTTGGTTGAACTTGTTTTCAATGGGCATATGTCGGGGGAGGTTGTGGCAGGAATCAAGGATGGAATGAATGCGTATAAATATGCAAAATATGGACATCATCTTCTTCCTGTGCCAGCGAAAAAAAAACAAAACATCAGTATAGCATTCACTACTTGCAGGTCAGCCATCTTTGCGTGTAATCGTTTGCTTAGAGACTTCCACTGCCGTTGCGTAAAAACCCACTGCCTATGTACCACTCTCCGCGAGACCGCCCACAGATTATCAGGACCGCCCCTTTTCGCCTAATTTGCATTTCCTCCATGGATCCCGCACGAGACCAAACACACGTAGCCCTGATTTCCTTAAGAGCCATTTCAAAAGTTTGTCTTCAGAAATTGGAAATGACAGCCACATATTGAATATAATGAATATGGAAAAAAAACCGGATGCTTGTCTTTCTTTAGGAATCTGTTGACTTTATTTTAAAGAACAATGAATGAAAATCTATGTACGGTGAAGCGTGTTAAAATTTAGTCATTTTAAAATTGATTTGCTGAGAAATTGACAAGAAATGAGTTGAAATTTATGTCCCCTTTTCGTTGTGAACGCTGTCAGTGTTATACAAGAAACAACAAGGAACTGATTTATGCAACTGTCACTAATGAAAAGAAAAGTCTTTGAGGTTATACCGACGATAGTGATCATTTTCATGCAATGTGTACAGACAAAGAATACGAAAGCAGGTCCCTTGGGTAAAGAAGGACATTACTTCAGTGTGTAAAACTGATAAATTAGTCCTGCGTTTGCTCAGCATTTTGGAATCGCTCTTAGTCTTATACCTGAACTTTGACCCAAGATGTCGATAACCTAGTGGTTACGACAAGGGAAAGGAAAGGCTTCCACAATGCAAGTTTGTGTCAGGACTGAAGAACAGCGTGCCAAGAACCGAGCTAAATGAATGTTGAGACTGGCGATGGAGACTTTTGACATTTCTTCATTACAATCTCAGATTCTAGACACTCAGTAACGTTCTCAGCTCCCTAGTGTTTACACACCGCTCTTAAAATTGACAGACATTTATAGGCCTAGATAGCAATGCTGGTAATGATGATGATGATGATGATAAAGTGCTCAAACACAAAACGTTGACCATCTTCTTAAATAAATTCATTATATAATATTTTTTTTCAAAGGTTTTGGGTCAAATCTGGGCAGAACCATACTTAATTTCAGTGATAATAATGATGTTGGCGATGGTGACAATGACGACGACGACGATGATGATGATGATGATGATAATGATGATGATGATGATCACTTTATCCCATGCAGATTCAAGGAGCTATCTGTGTTGCCTCATTATTTGAAATTGTGATTGGTCTCTCTGGCCTGGTGTCCATCTTGACGAGATACATTGGGCCACTGACCATCACACCCACCATCACTCTCATCGCCATCAGCCTGTTTGAAGTCGCCGCCCAGAAAGCAGCTGCTCATTGGTGGATAGCGATCACGTGAGTCTTTCTTAATTTGAAAGTAAGAACTACATGATAAGATAGCAGAGAGTAGAAAATCACCGGAGATCACTTGTTCCATACGAGTGATTGTAACCGACTAACTGTCGCGTCGAGTGCAGTGTCCGATGGTAGACCTTACTAAAGATGGAGTGAAAGGAGGAGAGAATATTTTCATTGTGATTTTTGCCAAAGATAATTTGTGGACGTTTTCGCTCTCGTTTCTTGTAGTTGTTAGGTAGTGACTGTGTACATTATGGTGGGGGAAGTGGCTATTATGATGAGGACTCGCGGTACCAATGGATGATCTGGTTGTTTTTGTTGTTGTTGTTGTTGTTGCTGTTGCTGTTGCTGCTGGGCTGCTGAAGCTGCTGCTCTCGTCATTGTTGTTGTTGTTGTTGTTGTAATGATGAGGTTGTATAGGTGGTAGTAGTAGATCTGGTAGAAAAAGCCAATACTAGTACCTGAATTAGATCACGTTATTAGTACTGGTGACAGAATTCTCTTGTTTGGAGGAGGCAATGTTATAGTAGTAAAAAAGATATATTATGTTACATCTTCACTAGCATGGCTGTGGCTGTTGCTTTCATTATTTTAGTCTTTTATGGTGAAGTTGGAAAACTGTCTTGACCAGCGAAAAGAATCGTGAGTTCGTAATTGTAGTATTCTGTGAGCTTATATTGATTGTATGTCATACTATGAAATTATTCATCCCAATTTTCTTAAGCTTGAGGCCCCTTTCTTAGCTATAATTAAAGATGGGATATTGGATATTCCTAATAGTCTAATAAAATCCCATCTCTTATCATAGCTAAAGAACTTACGTGAAATGCTGCATGGTTATATCTTTCATGGAAAAAAAAAAACCAATGCCCAGAATTTAGCGCTAATTTCCTGACAGTGAAGTTTTGATAGAGCTTTGTTACTCTTCAAGTACTATTTCTACGGTATTTCGGTTTCAGCAACATCCCAACAAGTCTCAGAATATAGGTCACACAGAGGGCAGCCAGAGCTGATTCATTTAATATATCATCAGGCTCAACAGGTTCAAAAAAGTTCAAGTGTCTCAGTCTCATTAACTCGTAAGGTCTGCAGGCAGCATCCGTTACAAACCAGCGGTGCAGTTGGAATTTGTCGAAGTCACATTCAACAACTAAATCGTCCGTCTGAACAATCAGGCTCTTTTTCCCTTTCAAAATTGTCGTTGATGACCCTACTGAAATTCTGATTTCGGTCCTCACAGGACATTGGTGCTGATAGCTCTCTTCTCCCAGTACCTCCGGTCAGTTGAAATACCTATACCCTCATACAGTAATGGTGTTGGCTGCACAGTCAAGAAGCTGCCATTATTGGGACTATTTCCGGTGAGTAAATAAAGAAATCAAACCAATATTTTCAGTACGTTTACGACACTGATATTTATCACTGGTGTCGCCTTTATTGCAAGAAAGTCCAGTTTAACTGAATCTGCTCTTGTGAGAGAAAAAAAAAATTGCGGAGACTGTCTTATTGCCAGAATTTTCCTTGTTTGTTGGCACATTTGTGATGTTTCCCTAGAAAAAGTGGATTTTGAAAAATGTTAATTTAATGTGATCCCTGGCAACAAAGGAGTAACATCGCCGGCCTTTTAACCGTCTACATATTAATATGACTTCACAGGAGTAAAGATTATACATTAGGTCGCATTCAGTGACCATTGCCACCCCATCTCCTTTGTGCTAAGCAGGTGTCACCCTACCCAGTACGCTTACAGTAACTTACTAACAAGCAGTCGTCAGTCACGAAAGCCTATGACATCGACCTTTCTAAAGGAAGCTAAAAAGCTTTCCCGTGGCTAAAGTAAGCCCCCCAATGCCTCCTTAAAGCTAATTAGGCCAGTGCCGCCTTCTTTTATTTACTTCATACCTCTGTTTTACGGTGGTAAAGTTTACTTACCTGTAACTATCTATGTTAGTATTACTACAGATGTAGTATTACTTTTGATGGCCAGCCCCTCCCCCCCCCCNCCCCGGGTCAAGATACCATAACTCATCGATTTGTCCATCCCCATCACTATACTGTCTTGCCTTGTCCAACAATGCGCTCATACTGGCATAGCATGCAGTCCATGGACAAGGCTGTCTAGCATGTTCTCTCCGAAGACTAGTGGTGTTTTTATAAGTTTTACAGTAACTGATCTGTCTGGGTCTCAGATCTTGCTGGCCATGATAGTGTCTTGGCTCCTGTGTTTGGTGTTGACACTGACCGAAGCCCTGCCTCCCACCCCCGGGGAATGGGGCTACGCTGCCAGGACCGACGTCAGGGCCCACGTGCTGAGGGATAGCAAATGGATCAGAGTGCCCTACCCAGGTGACCTCTAGTAGACGGTTGGGTGTCAGGACTCATACATCCTGTGACGCCATGCCTCTGTCCATAACCATTTGACCTGGGCGAAGGTCTTGAGAACAAAGATTTGGCAAATGTAAACTGTCATGTCCATGTCAGAGGTCATGGGGAGGTACATGATGTCACAGGTTGGACTAGTGCTAGTGCAGACAGTAATTTTTTTTTTTCAAATATTGTGATCCACATTGTCACTGTCATCGCCTTTGAAAATCTCACCACCAATACCACCACTGGTGCCTCTGGTCTCATAGACCACTCTCAGTTAGTATTTTGATTTAACTTTCATCCGGGTGTGTCAAGTTACAACTCTAGCAAGTATTACTTTCGCTCTCTGCTTTTCTATTGCCAAAGGAATATGATTACCTGAGATGGTCTTTTACATTGGTTATCGGCTGATGCATCTTTTATTTATGGAAGAGAGATTTGACAACTCAATCACATAACGATTTACATTTACATTGTTTAAATTTAAACCGGAGGTGAGTTTTATTGGAGTTGACAAATGAAGAACTATCTATTATCATCCAGTTTCCTGTCTCATTTACAACTCACTAGTGACACTTTCATTAACAACGCACTGGATGGGTGGAACCAATTTCAATTTCAATTCTGTTTATTAGTTCTTGCAGAATTCTGCACTAGTGCACTGCAAACAAATAAAAAAATACATTTCACAACTAGACCCACACAACAATCACGTGATTCCTCTCCCACCATAGTGACTGTCATGATGATGTAAAGATCCTATTATTCCGTCAGGTCAATGGGGTATGCCTACAGTGAGTGTTGGTGCCGTCTTTGGCATGCTGGCAGGCGTTCTTGCCTCTATGATGGAATCCATAGGAGACTACTACGCATGCGCGAGACTAGCAGGGGCGCCTCCACCTCCACCAAATGCCATCAACAGAGGTAGGTCTGGACTGAGAGGTGTGAGTTATGGTGGATAGCGTTATGCAAGACTCCCCATAACCAATAACTAATTTAGATGTAGATAGCGGAGTGTTGCATCACAATGAAAATATGCGAAAGCAAACACCGCATGCGAGTGAAGTGAAGTGATGTGAAGTGAAGTGACGTGAAGTGACGTGAAGTGATGTGACGTGTCGTGAAGTGAAATGAAGTGAAGTGAAGTGAAGTGAACCAGCATACCTCTCCTCTCTTTTTATAACCCACCCCGGGCCTTTCAGTGATCTGTCTTGTTGGGACAAAAAAAAGTGCGAATGCCACGTGAGCGGGCTTTAAGTTAAAGTCTTTAGCCGAATGTGAGACCCACAAATTTCATTATTACTGCTATTAGTATTATTCCCCTACAGGTATTGCCATAGAGGGTATCGGCTGTCTCATAGCCGGTCTTGTAGGAACAGGCAATGGAACTACATCATACAGTGAGAATATTGGAGCCATTGGCATCACCAGGGTACGTGACTCCCTTTTTCTGACCACAGAATAATAGACTGCTCTTGACTGGTCAACTCCAGCAAACCTCACTCCCGGTTTAAGCGAAATGTAATAGTAGATAGTAATCTGAATGCGTCATTAAATCTTGCATCCGAAAGTAAAAAATGCCTCAGTCAATAAAAGTCAATGGAACATTCCATATCGGCCAATTTTATTCCTCTGACAATAGCAAAGTGGAGAGCGGAAGTCATGTTTGTTGGAATTGTGGTTATAATGCTCGGATGACCGTGCATGAATAATAATTGAAAGTGATCTATAAACCGACAAGAAATACCTTGCGCTTTCTGTGACGTCACAAAATACGTGTCCTACGGTATATATAGGGCTTCTCTTTCCTTTTTTCATCTGCCCAACACATAGCGGAATAGAGACTCATATATTATTTAAATCTGTTAGTTATATCTTAGTTTTCTCGATGTTGAGGGTGTAGAGGATTTACGGTATTGCTCAATCCTCAATTGAGGTTGCAAAAAAAAAAAACGTTGCTTATCATAGATTTAGTGTACCCACCTTTAAAGGGGTAAACGGCTTGGTATAGTTATTGATTATTATGATGAGTGTTATTAATAAGTATTACTATGTAATTATGGCTTTCTTCAAGATATACGTTTTGGTCATTAGATCATCAAAAACTGACTGACCATCGAAATCTGACTAATCACACTTTTTGCGGACTCAAAACAATTTTCATCAGATACGACCACCATGACTTCATGCTAACCTCCGTTTATCAGCAACAACTTTCTTCTTGCTTTTACGGCTCAGAGAGTAGAAAGAGACGACTGTGTATAAGAATTGAACAAACTTTATGAATGACTGGCTGAGGGACCCGGCCCAGCCGGGAAAGGGGGGCGGGGGAGGGATACCAACTGTCCACTGAACAATTTTTTATGTCGTGTTTTTCTCCACTTCCCAACTTTATGTTGCCACTGAGTTATAAAGACTTGTAAAAGAGAGAAGTTGGTGTGAGGATTGTAAAAGAGAGAAGTTGGTGTGAGGATTGTAAAAGAGAGAAATTGGTGTGAGAATTGTAAAAGAGAGAAGTTGNGCGATGACCAAACATAACAGATCAGTTTCTAATAGTGCTTATGCGTGTCTCTCCATCCCCTCCTCTCGCCCTGACATAACACGACTGCTGTTTCCGCCGATGAATATTTCGGCGTACACAAATTTTGATGACGTCATCCGATAGCGAAATTGTATTCCGGACTAGGTTTGCCAATAACCCGTAAAATAACAGGAGTTTTTCGTAAAATATTTTTTTTTCTCAATTCGGCGATTCCAATTAATGGCAAAACTCGAAGACCGTCATGATGACCAGTGTATCTTTTTATACCCTCACACCAAATTTGAAGTCTGTAGCCGTGATAGTTTGTCCGGAAAAGTGACACACGTGTTTCCAAGTTGCCAAATAATATAGTCGCTGTCGAGCAAGGGTGGACCATTCATTTTGCTGTGTTTTGAGAAATTGAGGGATGAAGTTTATGTTGCCACTGAGTTATAAAGACTTGTAAAAGAGAGAAGTTGGTGCAAGAATTGTAAAAGAGAGAAGTTGGTGTGAAAATTGTAAAAGAGAGAAGTTGGTGTGAGGATTGTAAAAGAGAGAAGTTGGTGTGAGGATTGTAAAAGAGAGAAGTTGGTGTGAGAATTGTAAAAGAGAGAAGTTGGTGTGAAAATTGTAAAAGAGAGAAGTTGGTGTGAAAATTGTAAAAGAGAGAAGTTGGTGCAAGAATTGTAAAAGAGAGAAGTTGATGTGAGAATTGTAAAAGAGAGAAGTTGGTGTGAAAATTGTAAAAGAGAGAAGTTGGTGTGAGAACCCCCCACAATGCTAACACAAAAGGATTGTAACCGAAATTAATAGCAAGATTGGTCAATTTATAGAACCTCTTACCGTAAAAATGGCAAAAATGTGGGCTGGTCCACACTGTCTTGCTCTACAGCGACCAAATAATAGATGGATTGATGATGTTGAATGTGGTGGGAATGACTTAGCAGGACAAGATGGTAAGGGTAATAATTCTTTTCCAACATTAATATCAGTTCGAAGCGGCAGACTTTTGTCCCTGTGTTGCAAAACAGAGAGATATAGAAATTCTTTCGTGCCGCATTCAGTCAGAGTGATGAGGGACTCTCCGTCACAGTAGATCTTTAAAAAAAAAAAGAAAGAGGCACACTGCACTGTAAACTCACAGTGAGAATGGCCAGAAGTGGTGGGGGAGGGAGGAGGGGGTATGAGACTAACATGTGAAGTGAACGAGTGATTATTGTTGTGATTAGTTTGTAACCTGATTTATGAATCGTATGGCAGTATGTATGAATGTGAGTTAGTCTGAGTATTGTATTGTAATGAGTACTACTATGTTTAGACTATTTGATTATTTATTATTTACTCTCATGTACCACAGCCAAGGCAATTTTCCTTTCTAAGGATAATAAAAGTCATTCTTATCTTATCTTATCTTATCTTATATTCACCCGTGCACCAACCTGTGTACATGCTACAAGCTCGCTCGGCAGGGATTTCAAGGAAATGATATTGTGATTGTTGCAGTATATAGTCTTTTTTTTTTTTTGAGCTGAGGTTTGCGCCATTTGAAAACTAAATTAATAAATCCTCTAGATCTATGGTCAAAATAATTATTTTATGGTAGTGAAATTTTTGTTATCTTTAGTCTATTTACCTTAAAATCGCTAAAACCCTTTTCATTTTATCATGATATTTCTTTTATGATGGGGATGATAAAGATGATGACTCTGATGATGTTTTCAGGTGGGCAGCCGGCGAGTGGTGATAACAGCAGCAGTTCTGTTGATCCTGTTGGGCTGTCTAGGCAAGATAGGTGCCCTGTTTGTGACCATACCTGACCCTGTGGTGGGAGGCATGTTCTTTGCCATGTTTGGTAAGCCAGTCCTTACTATGTGTTTGACTAGCGAACAAGCAGGCATTCAGGCAGGCAGACAGACAGGCAGGCCGAAGGCAGACAGACAGACAGGCAGACAGACAGGCAGGCAGGCAGGTAGGTAGGCAGGCAGGCAGGCAGGCAGGCAGACAGGCAGGCAGGCAGGCAGGCAGGCAGGCAGATAGGCAGGCAGGCAGGCAGGCAGGCAGAGAAGAGGATGGGGTCGAGATGGAGAACAATCAGCCAACCTTCCTTTCTCCCTCCCGCGTCTGGTTCTAATAGGCCCTTCTTAAAAAGTCAATTCCATAAATGGTCACCTCCGGTTTTAGCAAAATGTAAATGTAAACATTTCATCTAGTACGGTTGCATCATTAACTCTCTCTGGCGAAAGTTAAAAAATGCTTCAGCCATAAAAGCCAACGTAGCAGACCGTATCAGCCTATCATATTCTTCTGACAACAGAAAAACAGAAAGCGGAAATAATGACAGTTGGAATTATGGCTTGTGATATCCGGATGACCGTCTATTGTCCATGCAGACTATCTGAGAGTGGCTCATGGAGGTGTTTTTTTGTTTTTTTTTACTTAAGTGAGAAAGGTAGGATGTAACAATATGGACTACTATCACAGTCCTTTCATTTCCTCCAAATATTACATTCCCTGAGATATTTTTAGGACATTCGAGATCTCCCTCCTCCCCATGTAAATATTTCCCTCAATATAATTTGTAGAATTCAGTCTTTTTATCCTAATTAGACTGTCTCTGTCTTTCTCTCTCTCTCTCTCTCTCTCTCTCTCTCTCTCTCTCTCTCTCTC
>JAWQUT010000001.1:12841873-12857264 GCA_033807755.1 Ellobium chinense | reverse complement strand
GATAATAATTCCTATATGACATCATACATACATTTTGATAGTTTCGTATTTTTACCTGTAACTAACTTTAGCCAGTAGGCAATCATCTTTTTATCAATATCAAACCTAAGTGGTAAGCAGCCTGTTTCACCTAGCACAAAAGAATTCGTTGTACTTGTTTTTACACCGAGAACCTTTTTCAGAAAGTTCAGTTGCACTCGTACTATAATAGTAATATTACCATGTCCCTATATCTCACATCCATATAAAAGTATGGGTTTTACAAGGATATTAAATAGGTGTATCTGACAGCTCTCAAATAGATTTAATGACCTGCTCTTTGATAAAACACCGTACATCGCCCTCATCCCCTTTTTCCACATTGCATTTTCTGGTCTTGGCAAATTTTTTGTTTCTACTAACGTTGATACCAAGATATTTGTATTCTGGCACTAACTCTATCGGTGCACCTCCTAGATAGAATTCAGCGTTACGCCCCTACCTACCGAATATCATAATTTTAGTTTTGTCTGTATTTATGTGTAATTTCAATTCCTGGCAATAGTCAGCATAGGCCGCTAGTGCTTTTTTTCATTCCACTACACGTGTCTGTAAGCAATATCGTATCGTCAGCATACAGAAGTGCCAACAGTTCAAGAAATACTTCTATGTTTTGGTAATCCCTAACTTCTACACCTTTAACCTTATTTCCACCGAGAGTTGCAATCTGGGAACACGCTGGGAATAGCCTTTCATATTGTTGACATTGTTATGTACATAAAAGTCCACCAACAAAAGAACGCAATTTCGTTAGGCGTTTTCTCTGTCCAATTTTAAGCGTAGCTCATTCTTCTATGTAATTTTGTCTCTCAAAAGAGGGAAGCGTTTTTGGACACAGTATGGCATTGAACTCTTGTTGATCCCGGAACCCCGGAAAATTTTGTAGATTTCATTTTGTACCCTCCTCTAGTGCTTGATTTAGGGTTAGCGTTAGGAACAGGCTTAGAGGCAGGGTCAGATTAGAGGTGCNGGGGGGGGGGGGGGGGGACAAGGTTAAGGTTAGGGTTAAGGTTAGGAATCGGGTTACGGATATAGGGTAGGGGTAAGATAGGGGTGGGCTTAAGGACAGCTCAATGGGACATGGTTAGGGATAGACTTAGGGGCACGGTTATTGGGTAGGGTCATGGGGCAAGGTTAGGTTAGGCTAGAGATAGAGTTAGGGACACGGTTACTGGGCAGGGTGATGGGGCACGGTTAGGATGAGTCTAGAGATAGAGTTAGGGGCACGGTTATTGGGCAGGGTCATGGGGCAAGGTTAGGGTGAGTCTAGAGATAGAGTTAGGGGCACGGTTATTGGGCAGGGTCATGGGGCAAGGTTAGGGTGAGGCTAGAGACAGAGTTAGGGGCACGGTTATTGGGCAGGGTCATGGGGCAAGGTTAGGGTGAGGCTAGAGACAGGATAAAAGAATAGTAGTAAGGGTAAGAGTCGAGTTAAGAGTAGCGTATGGGGACAATTCCATGCTGCGTGGTCACGTAACTTACTAAGCTCTTCCACTTCTGTTTTGTTCCATGTCCACCCAGGAATGATCGCTGCCGTGGGTTTGTCCAATCTTCAGTTTGTGGACATGAAGTCGTCGAGGAACATGTTTGTCGTGGGGATCTCCATCTTCACAGGGTTGGCTTTCCCTCACTGGATGGCCAAGAACAAGGATGCCATCAAAACAGGTTGGTGGCGGACGGGGGGGNGGGGGGGGGGGGTTCTCGGAAGAACTTTACCGTCTTTTGTTGAGAGTACTATGAGTGTGTTAGAGACAGACAGACAGACAGACAGACAGACAGACAGACAGACAGACAGACAGGCAGACAGGCAGGCAGGCAGGCAGGCAGGCAGACAGACAGACAAAGAAGCGGGAGTGCAGCTAGAAAAAACTGACAGACAGATAGATAGGCAGGCAGGTAGGTAGGCAGGCAGGCAGACAGACAGACAGACAGGCAAGCAGACAGGCAGGCAGATAGGTAGTAGGTAGGCAGGCAGGGCAGGCAGGTAGACAGGCAGGCAGACAGGCATGCAGAGAGACATAAATCAGTGGCGTTTAACAGGGATACTCAATGATTCACCAATGCATTGGATTGCAAGCACATTGTAATTATAAGGCAGGAGAGGAAAAAGACAAAGAAAAAGAGATGAATTCCGACAGTATTTATATGGCCTACTGCAGTATTCTGGAACATTCATAGCTCTATGCCTTCAGCATGTTGCAGGTTATCATATTATGACACACTGATCCAAAGGACAAAACCATTTTGTGATGCTAGATCATTAATGGAAAGCAGGTTAAAGGGACATAAATGGGCTTTTAGTTTTTTAAACACATTGTGACATAAAGAGTTATGCCCCTTGTATCTTTTTCATATTAATTATTCCCCTTGTGGTGATTATATAATCATGTCATTATTTTGGTGAAACAGGTGTATTTGTATTATACTATACTTTAGAACTTGGTAATAACATGGTGGTCAGGACTTTCAAGATTTTACCGTTTTTACAATGGCTGGTAAGCCCTTGTTCCCGAACTGGAATATGAAGACTACCAAAACAAATGTGAACTGTATTCTCACGGTTTATGTCATCATATCATATAATAATGGAGCCTGGGCCCAACGTTGTTCCGCAAAGGCTTTTTTAATACGCAACATACAGGAATGATATCTGGCACACATATGTAAAATCTACTAAACCTGTACGTGGTCTAAATATTTTTTTTCCGAGAACTGATATATATTTTTCAGAAATTGAGTCATAATTATCATCTAGCAATCAATGATTGCGAATACGACGTGATAATGTACTTCCGTCAAGTCCGTCATTTCCGTCTCAGACCGGAACTTCCATTCTCAGATCGCACGACGTTTGGTTATCGTGACTTTCATTCTCAGAACTCGCGTCATGCGGTGTGGTGAAGCTTTGTTCATTTGTGCGGACAAATGTCAATATATATTATGTTCTCTTATCATCTGTACTTTGTGTTCCTCATAAATCTATCTCAAATACTCTTATTTTTATCCTACTTTCCTTTCCGTTCGTAGAACGGGGAACCTCCTAGTATATATAATACAGGCTTGTGTTGGTCATGCTATGTGCAGTCACCACTGATGTAACATATTATACTTGCAAACACTGAGCAAGACCATTGTAATCCAAACATCGGCAGTCAAATTACCATATTCATGTAAATCTCCTAAGTGGGTGTGGCATTTACGTCGTTCGTAATAGCCGGACTCTGGTAGATATCCAGTTTGATTATGACAGGGTTATGATGACAGTATCAAAGGGGAAAAGGGGGGAACAGGGCTTGATACAGTCTGGTTCTCATTATAACCGTGCCTATTATAAAAGAGTTTCTCTGTTCAGATTTAGTCTCCATTTCCCGGTTCGATGAGTTAGGTAATAATGGGGAAATCTTGAAAGTTCTAAGCAACCCGTTATTACCGAGTTCCACTGTATCACAGACTGGAAGTTATGGACTGGTTCTGGAATGCTCAAGAGGCCTTATGGCATTATGTGTCTTGAATCTTTGACGGTATGCCAGCTGCATGCCTTTCCACACTGCCATGAAAAGGCACTATTGCGTCATTTCAGTTCTATGGCCCCCATGCATGTACCTGTTCACCCACAAGTTTATGAAACTAAAAAAAAATGGAATTGCGTCTGAAAATGTTATTATATTCTAAAAAGTTGAATGAACCTACCAAGATTTCGAGGTTGAAAGAGACACCGTTTTTCTGTATTATTTCCACAATATCTGTGGGTTTTTTGGGGTTTTATTTTTGGAGTTGTGTGGCATATCAAGGTCTTGCATGGGCCACAGAATCTTTAAATGTCTCATGTCCGTTAATTTGTTATAATCTTGGGACTTTACCAAAGTGTGCTGGATTAATACAAGAACAAAGTTAGGGAAGTGTAAGCAACCTTGAGAGAGTTCTTAAAAAAAATGGACCCCACCTCTCTCTCTCTCTGTCTCTCTCTCTCTCTCTCTTTCTCTCTCTCTCTCTCTCTCTGTCTCTGTCTCTGTCACTCACTCTCTCTCTTCTCTCGATCCTCTCTCTCATTCTCTCTCTCTCTCTCTCTCTCTCTCTCTCTCTCTCTCTCTCTCTCTCTTTCTTTCTCGCTCTTCCCTTATCTGCTCGTAACCACGTCTCTGTTTTTGGCCCTAACTTAAGTATACTTTGTTGGATGAATCCCATGATGTATCGAACACTGACCTGTGCACTGAGATGACAATATATTTATATGTTTGCTGGTACCAGGTAGTGAAATAGCTGACCAGATCATCTCAGTCCTCTTGAGCACCAGCATGTTCGTCGGTGGCTTTCTAGGCTTCGTTCTGGACGTGACTCTTCCAGGTTGGTCTTCATCTCACTCTCCAACTTTCATGTCCTAAGATTGGTGGCATAGCTCATTTTCTTGGGAATTAGGTATTTTCAGTTCCGTTATGTGATTAACCCTCTAATGCCCGGCGTATCAGATCTGATACATTTCGTGGAACAAAGTAAAAGCAAACCAAGATCATTTTGATGCTCGTTCGAGCATAGTGGATCCAGAAGTGATCCAAAAACTGGAGCTCGGACTTTTTGTGCCATTGTAAATAGGGCTGGGCACTAGAGGGTTAAGGGGATTGTCACTCACACTCTTGTTTGTTTACATGCTCAGCTCAGGCATGGTTGATAGCCATTCATCGAGAGGAGCCCAGTAGGCGCAGAGCACGTAAACAAATCAACATGTGAGCGACAATGCCTTGACCACGTGAGGGAACTGAAAGTACCAGTTCTATTTTTCACTGTAAACTGTCACTCTTTATCACACTGTACAGGAGTGTAATTTTATATTATTTCGATCTTAATTAAATAAAGCTTTACAGTATTGATACACCTGTCTCTATCACAAGACACCATAGTATTGATACACCTGTCTCTATCACAAGACACACCTGTCTCTATTACAAGACACCATAGTATTGATACACCTGTCTCTATCACAAGACACCATAGTATTGATACACCTGTCTCTATCACAAGACACACCTGTCTCTATCACAAGACACCATAGTATTGATATACCTGTCTCTATCACAAGACACCATAGTATTGATACACCTGTCTCTATCACAAGACACACCTGTCTCTATTACAAGACACCAGAGTATTGATACACCTGTCTCTATCACAAGACACCATAGTATTGATACACCTGTCTCTATCATAAGACACCATAGTATTGATACACCTGTCTCTATCACAAAACACCATAGTATTGATACACCTGTCTCTATCACAAGACACCATAGCGTGCCAAAGCATCCTATCGTTGTTATCGTATTCAGTTTACTCCACCTCATTGTCCTTGTTTACTATGATTTGAGCTTAACAGTAGATTTTTACAGTGGAGCAGCGTGGCCTAATGGTTACGGTGTTGGATTCAAGATCTATAGGTCCTGAGTTCGATTCCCGACTACGGTCGTGTTGTAAGTGCCTTGGGAAAGCATTTCATTCACATTTTCTTCAGTCCACCCGTCTGTAAAATGAGTACCTGGCTATAGGCAGTGGAGGATATTGTCAGAATGCTAGTGATCAGCGCCTATAAATGGCAGCGGCACTGTATGCTCCCCAGGGAGTCGAAAAAGTCCTAGAATGATCAAGCCTGCTGGGGTAATAATAGTGTGAAGTCGCATGAGCGGGCATTAGTCTGGATATGAGACTTATAAACCGCATTATTATTATTATTATTATTTATTTGATTGCTTCTTCATTGTCCAGCTCATCCAACTCTTTGCCCATTCACAATTGCTCACCACCCAAATATTTTCATTATGTGCTTGATTTTCTATATTCTGCATCCACAATGGAATCCTGAAAGCAACCCCCCCCCCCCCCCNCCCCCAAAAAAAAAGAAAACACTCCAACCTTTGAACCAAACTCTTGAAGGTGTCTTCCCAGTTGAAGGTGTGGCACCCATGACTGCATAAATGAGATTACTCACAACCACCTTTTGCGAAAGGTATAAAGACAAATGGAAGAGCGGCTTTGCACCATAATACATTTCACTTTGCTTTGGTGGACTGAACAACATCATCTCCCGAGAATGATATTCACATTTCTTTAAAAAAAAAATTACTATCCCTCCCCAGGAACTCTCAGAGAAAGAGGAATCCTAACTTGGAAGGAGGACACCCTAACGTTACAAGTAGACCCAAAACAGGACGACAGTGTAGAAAAATCAAACTCAGATGGACCACTAGACAGCAATGTGTATAGTTTACCATGGCCGGTAAATCTCATCAGTAGGGTTCACTGTGTGAGTTACCTCCCTTTCTGTCCCACCAGAGACAAACGAAAGACTCGGGAAGGAAGTTATGACGTCTGTAATCAGCAGGAACGAAAGGACAACCAGATGAAATCAATTATTTAATGATATTGGAAGATGTGATCGACTTCACTTTGTCGCAGTTCCACGGGGGCATGGACAGGCCAGTTACGATAAAAAAGAAGCTGCAATTATCCAGCAACTTTTAGATGGAAAGTGTTGAATCCGGTTGACTAAAATGGTTGCCAATATGCATTAATTGATAGTAAGCGGACTACGACTTCGGGGAGTCAGCTGTGCCACCGAGACTCTTCTGCCCTAAGCAAATTCTATTAAAAATGGTGAGGCTTGACGGGGAAACAAGAACACAGAAATACAATCTCAAAACAGAACTAAGTGTCTTGTCTTTTTTTCTTAATTTTATATAAACGAATGCTGTACCCGACTTTAAAGGTAATGCAGTAAGTATTACTTTGAGGTCTATGCAGAATTTGCGTGTGTGAACCGCGGTAGTCAGTGAGTGTGGTTATATATCACCATTGCTAATGCACTATTTTGCACTTTGGAGTGCAGTCTTTCCTATCAAATCCATAGAGAGCTGCACCAGAGTTGCACACCAAGGAATATTCAAGACTAACTGATATAAACTCCTGTTTTCGAATCAGTTCGCATTGGCCATGTGATGCGCTGCATAGACCCCATTGAAAGTCGACGTCACAGAATAAAAAAAAAAATCTATAGAAGCTCTAATCTCTATAGATAAGTGACGTCACTGAAAGACGCCCTCGGTGTCTCCATAGGAACCAGGTTGTTTTACTCCAGAGTGTCTATGATAGCCGTGTTGTTGACCATGCGTTGCCATGTCCTAATCGCTGCATTTTGAGAGTACATGTATGAGTCTCCTGCCGATTATAGTGTTTCGCTGAATCCGGCAAATAGCTATTACTACTTCTGTAGAGGTTTTTATTCTGTGGGGCATGTCACACAGAATGGACCAGGAAGGCACAATTTGACGTTTGCTCTAACACTCGCAATATTTGCACATGATTACACGAGAATCACAAACACAGACACACCTAGACACACACAAACACACACACACACACACACGTACACACACACGTACGCAGACACGCACGCGCACACATACACACACACACACACACACACACACACACACACACACACACACACACACAAACACACACAATGCCATCATTTTGTATCAAGAGAACTGCATGAATTTTTAAAGGAATCCTTATGTTGCACTGCTGCTGTTTTTAACCTCAGAGGTATCAATTATTAACATATGATGGAAAAGGGGAAGTAACTATGAAAGCTTGAGTTGAAAAGTCCATTTGGAACGTATTGCAACCTCCGGTAATGTTGCAGTAAGACGTCAAATTGGAAACTGACAACTGGGGATTTTGTCTTTTCATACACAGCCAGTCCTAACTTGGCCCCGTCTCCCAGTCCTCCCCTTCCGCTCCCCTCCCTTCAAGAGTCTGTATAGTCTAGACATATGGCGCCTTTGGTGTGACCAGAACATAAAGACCGTAGCTTCATATCCTAGGGCCAAGGATGACTTCCTTGTCTGGGTTTGTTATTCTGACGTTACAAGCGATATGTAGCAATATGGGCCGTGGCGTAGCGTCGAGAAAGGGCGTATAAAAGAAGCTGAATATCCAGTAAGGGGGTCTAGAGCGCGCGTTAAGCGCTCACAAAATTGCGCAAGTTTGCAGCATTCATCGATTCTCTTGCAAGATTAATACGAGGTCGCTATGGTAATATCTTGGAAGCATGAAGAGTGGAGTGCAGACATCATATACCAGGTGTTGGGTGACTTGATGCAATTATTTTTGTTATGATGGTATGGATGTTGGTGTTGCATGTTAGGTTCCATTCTGGTACTTTTATGTGGTGCTTTCATTCGCACCTTTGGAGCATATGTCTCATTACCACACAGGAAAAAAGACGCTAAACCAACATTTGACCCAGTTTTTCCATGTTTTAATAGCCACCAGTAACTTAACAACAAATAGCGCAAACTCACAATTTTGTAATCATGGACAGACAGTGAACACACTCGGAAACAAGATTGCAAGAATCTTGGTCCTAGTTTCTTAATCCTGGCAACACTGAATAACAGAGTGAACAATAGTTTGTTGCTTTTTTTTTATATGTGCATGTTTCACGAAAATGATGTTGTGTGTTCCAATGTCAGAGTTTTAATGAGCTGTGTGAGGTTTTGAGCAAAATATTCTAAACTATGTATACATTCTCAGAAAAAAACAACGCTGAAAATTAAAACAGCATAGAACTTATCATGCCTAAACGTCTTGCAACAAAAAAAAATGTGTTTTCTGAGAAAAATTCTGGCGCCAGATAATTGGCTCCTTTAGTAAAACGCGACTTCTTTTTAAGTTGTTGTGACTGATGTTCAACTGAAAACAACATTTGTGAGGGACAAATAATTATGTAAACCCCAAAATATTTCTTAACCCATTTGTGCCCAAATTTTCTTTTTCGACAAAAATCATGTATACTATAGCAAATGAGTCAAATATTAAGGTTTTAAACACCAGTTTTGAAAATTTTAAGTTTTTTGGACTTTATGCGTGTTTTTGTTGGTGTTCCCATATGGCGACGCTAGGCACTAATGGGTTTAATAATAAAGCTTTCTCACTGTAACAACGACTTTTTTTTTTCACTCGTGTGTATAACAAAACGTGAAGATTTTAAGGAGGCGCAGACAACGTTTGCAGATCACAAGAGCAGTGTCAGTCACAAGCTTTGTGCTGGAGACATAGGAGTCAATAAACATGAGGGAACTTTTTTATTTAAAATGGAGATTTTATCTCTGTTAAGTAATATGATATCAGTGATGTTTTCTGGAAGGATCTTATTTTTGCGAAGTCTTCACATCCACATGAAAACATCATCATGCAGAGCTCGCGAAAAGTAAATCCTCACCAAAAGCCATTTCTGACTTTTCGTGAAATTAAGATCCTTACGAAAAAAACTCCTCATATTTACTGTATATGGTAGGCTGAATGAATTTGTATTTTATCCCTATTGCTCGATTTTAGTTGAAATTTAGCAAATTAATACAAGAGGAAAATAACATCTTTCAATTTCTTATGGACGCTTTAACTGGCCTGAAATGGATTGTACTTAGAGTTATGTAAGACACTAAGCATCAAGGGAGATCATCCTATTTCCTTCTGCCCGCTCCAAATCTCATCATGGATGCTCTCCCGTCGGTGAAGGAATTTCCTCTCATGGCCATTAGTCGCCGGATCAACTCGTTGAGGCTGCTTCTCTTGAAGAGATCTGAAATCATCCAGAAGATAAAACAAATACTATAGCATACTAACGAAATTCTCATAAGCTTAAACATTTCTGTCAACCATTATTTAATCATAACCTTTCAAACCGACAGCCGGATTTGGTCGCTCTGATTACTATATTAACACGTGATGACACGATCAGTCGCCACGCCCTATTCAGCCCGGAGAAGCGAGTGACGGACTAGACCATCTGGTATCACAGCACCCAACTGAAAAGTAACCTGAGGAGGCAATATTTTTTTTTTTGGTTAAAGCATTGACAGCGGCGGGCCCTCTTCTCGTGCTGTAAGCTCAGCATTACGAGAGTTAATGTTACCTGCATTAATACGCCTATGTTCATTCGCATCCACAGTGCGCTGAGAAAAGAGAAAAAGTAATGGGATGAACGCACTGGATCAAATTACAGCGTGTCACGTAGCCGGGAAAGTTTATATCTCCCTCAGATTTGGAAAGCAATAAGGACTGATTTCCCAGTGACGTGGATCTAATTTCTTACCACCTGTTTTCAGTGTCAGCGCGTTTTAGATTTAAATTTGATGCCTATAGATGTTTTCATTCATAGTTAAAAGGAAGAAACAGAATCTGAACCTTGCATTAAAGGAATCCATAGATTTCTCCAAATGCTCGACCTGTTACATTTTCTCGCGTACGTTCGAAACTGTGAAAGGTCTTGCCCACGGAGTAATATATGGATTTCCTTACCTTGCGTAAGATTCTTCATGACCTCTTTTTCATACTATTAATCGAAAGAGGCTGACCCCGCCAAATCTGGAACGTCACGACACGACTTGGGTGTCATCTTACAAGGAGATAGTGAGGTCTGAATACGTCATGATTTGCTTTGCCATGCCGTGTCCGGATCAGGTGGTTTAGGCCCTAACACAACACTACGGACAGTAACTTCCTAACTGGAGAGCTTAACTAAAACTAGACCACACCGGGTGGCCAAGAAAAAAAAACGTAACTTCATTCAAAGTCCAGTAACTTAGAGTTAAAGGAAACCTGAGATAAGATTTTATGCTCATTAATAGACAGATATAATCTATAATTGCTGCGAGTTTCGTTGATCTAGGTGCTAACTTTACAGCAACCCAAAAAAGCATATCAAAAGGTGACGTGTCGGGGCAATGTGGTTGGTTGTACACAGGACATGACATGCTGTTGATAGACACATGTCCTTATTTGCAGCATTAGCAGACTAAATCTATCTGCTAGTGTGTGGAAAATTTCAGCGGCATGAAATATGAATTTTTGAAGTTATCGAACTTTTAAATTCGATAACTTTTGTATCTGATACTGTTGTTTCTCGTTTGCCACTCTATATAATATCCGGAAGCCGATTATAAAAATACCGGTAATAATAATTTCAAAGCGTAATGACTTCAATACATCAGATCCTTTGCAGTTAAAGATAGCACACAGTAGTAGATGGATGTTGTCTGTTACTTCTACAAATTTCAAATGTAGGCTCCGGTGTTGTCATAACTAAATATTACAGACATTTCTACAATTGGATGTGTGGTATGTGTCACTCTGACACACAATGGCTGGCCATTGGGCGTGACAAACATGGCATCTAGGTCAATACATTTTGTATAGATTGTATCTATCTGTTCACAGGCTCTTAACTTTCATCGTAGTTTTATAATGCTTCTTGATGTGATTGGACTTCGAATTAAGTCGATTTTTATTTTTTTTTTATTTTGCCATCCGGCAAATTGGATTTCCTGGGACGTCCTCCTGGCAACAATCTCTACAAAAGGGTGAATGAATCTGCCAAGGTCTCATGATACGGCCTCCAATATTGCCATTATCCCACATGTAATTTGGTCGCAAATAAGATTTCAAACAAGTTCCAACGTATTTGCCACATTAAATAGGTCAAATGTTAACAATGGAGTATTTCAGTGAGACAAACATGAATCGACCACGGCATACTGTGCCAAACAGGAGGCGAGCATCATATTCACACTGAGACAAAGTTCAGCTGCCTTGTGAGGTCACAGATTTTAAGAATTGTTCTTTTTAAGTATTTACCTATCATACAAATACTGTTTGTTCCACTTGGTTCAAAAGGTGCAATGTGAGAGCTGCCGCCGTCGGTCTTCCCCACGATAGAACGTTACGTCTTGGCACACGGCTCTGCACTGAATTCTTGTTGAAACCGGAACTCCGGCAAATGTTTGTGTGGGGAATACATCAGGACATTTCCGATTACAGCTTGGTTTAGGGCTAGAGGCAGGGCTTAGGGTTAGAGGCAGGGCTTAGGGTAGGGTTAAGATAGAAAGAGCAAATTTGAGACAATCCCAAGACTTTTTCATTGTCTTTGTCTAAGAATTCACTCATGTATGTTTACTCTTTTCTATTCCTGTCTCTAGTCGCTAGCCTATAATACTGCACACAAAGGAAATCAAAGAAATGTATGCAGTGTATTTGAGAGCTTGCGTATTAACGATGGGATCTCTTATCGTCATTAGAATTACACTTACTCTGCATGTTGAACGCTATTTAGGGTGCATTTACCCCCAATTTCCAAAATGGAATTCTTACGATGGTAAGAAATCCCATCTTTAATGCGCAAGCTTTCAGTTATCTGGCAGCCTAAGTACTCTTTAGGCTAACTTTTAGATTAATGCACTCTACACAATGGGGCTCTTCCAAAGGCTTATACTGATGGTTAGAAGCAGGTGTCGATCCCCGGAAATTCTGCAAATTTCGTAAATCAAGTAGAGAGGCGAACCCATCCTGAATTTATGAGAGCTGAATAACATAATATTATGTTATTCTCTATTCTGGCCAGCAGCGTAGTTTCTGTCTTGTCTATATATGTATGTCATCCTCTTTTCTGGGCAGCAGCGTAGTTTCTGTCGTGTCTATATATATATGTCGCCTTATTTTCTAGCCCTTCCGCATTAGTTGCAGCCATTGTTGGCTTGCCTAGAGGCTGATACTTCCTTTGCTAAGGAAGGAATGTGACTTCATTATTTTGTCAAATTGTAGAGACCAAACAAACGTAGTCCAAATAGAGAAACTAACTCACCCCGAATTTACGCAAACTAATCAGCAGGGCGGAAGGGAAAGCGCGTCTCGTGTACTATACGTAATCCTCTATTCCTGTGAAGCATTTTGTAAGGTTATGAGTGATAATAGCTATTTACTAAGTGTCATGTCATTGTGAGTAGCACTGAAGTTACCCAGTGCCATGCGTGACTTCCCTGGGCTTGCGTGACGATATTATTAAGAATACGATAATCAGTATCACGATTATTGCCGCTCCTTCGTGTTATCAGATCACGATTCACACCCAAATGGTGGGCACTATTGTTTCTTGGTGGTTTTTTTAAATCAATATTTTCAACGTACAGGCGTTTCGATGCAGCATCGAAATTTAAGCCCGTGAATTTCGATACAATTTCGATCCTTTCGAATTCAGAAGTAAAGTTTGTTTGACTCAAACTGAATTTCCTCGCTCCCACCAACCCCCTCCCTCCATCAAACCTTCCCAAACTCTCTTTGAAATATGATATTTTTCAATGCCTTGCCTCATCTCATCTAACCCGGTACAATGATCTATTTTACAGAAAACGCGTCGAAAGTAAATTTGAACCTCACATGATCCTCAATAACAGTCTATAAGACGCTTCACCATGGAGCATAGAGCGACAAAGGGCCTTCTGAACAGTATAGAAAGTATAGAAATCAGTTTCAATCCTATTTCGATCCTCAGTGCCAAGCCAGCCACTAGTTTCCTCAGGCGATACCAACAGTATCGAAATTAATTTCGATCCAGTTCCGATCCCCACACTCAAACTAGCTTCTCTTCTCCTCAGCTAAAACTTAGCAGCATTAAAAGATATTTAAAACTTATTTCAATCCCTGGTATCAAACTAGCTATCCCTATTCTCAGATCAAAGCCTAATGGTATCGAAAGTTTCGAAAGTATCGAAATTAATTTTGATTCTCAGTACCAATCCGACTTTTCAGCGCAGAGACGAACACTACCGAAAGTATCGAAGTGATATCGAAAATATCGAAATATAAGTATCATAATCGAAATAGATTAAATACTTTCGATACTTAGACTGTGAATTTGAGTTGTTTATACTTGTATTTTTATGTACCTTTTATATTCGATCAAGTTCTTTATACAGTATCTGTAAACAGATTTATGGAGGCCGTAGCTAACTCAACAAAATCAGTTACTGTCAGACTTAATCATTGCGACCACCTCTCCAATGTAATCAATGGAGGGTTACTTTTTTTTTGCACACGGCATTGGATTGCATTTTTGGTGACCCTGGAATTCTGGCGGATTTCCTTTTCAATATATCAGGACATTCCCACCTAGAGCTTGATTGAGTTTCTGGGGCAGTGCAGGGAGTAGGGTTAAGGAAAACCAAACGTGATCTCTCTGTCTCTGTCTGTCTGTCTCTCTCTCTCTCTCTCTGTCTCTCTCTCTCTCTCTCTCTGTGCCTCTGTGTGTGTGTGTCTGTCTGTCTCTCTCTCTGTGTCTCTCTATCTGTCTCTCTCTCTGTCTCTCTCTCTGTCTCTCTCTCTCTCTGTGCCTCTGTGTGTGTGTGTCTGTCTGTCTCTCTCTCTGTGTCTCTCTATCTGTCTCTCTCTCTGTCTCTCTGTCTGTGTCTCTCTCTGTCTCCCTCTGTCCGTCTGTGTCTCTCTTTGTCTGCCTGTCTGTCTGGCTCTCTCTCTCTCTCTCTCTCTGTGCCTGTGTGTGTGTGTGTGTGTGTGTGTGTGTGTGTGTGTGTGTGTCTCCCTCTCTGTGTCTCTCTATCTGTCTCTCTCTCTGTCTCTCTGTCTGGCTCTCTCTCTGTCTGTGTGTGTGTGTGTGTGTGTGTCTGTCTCTCTCTCTGTGTCTCTCTATCGGTCTCTCTCTCTGTCTGGCTCTCTCTCTGTGTCTCCCTTTGTCTGTCTGTGTCTCTGTCTGTCTGTCAGTCTGTCTGTCTGTCTGTCTGTCTGGTTGTCTCTCTCTCTCTGTCTGTCTCTCTCTCTCTCTCTCTGTCTGTGTGTGTCTCTCTGTGTTTCTCTCTCTCTCTCTCTCTTTCTCTCTCTCTCTCTCTCTCTCTTTCTCTCTNCTCTCTCTCTCTCTCTCTCTCTCTCTCTCTCTCTCTCTCTCTCTCTCTCTCTCTCTGTGTCTGCTTTCTCTTGTCTAATCCTGGCCCTAACCCTAAATCAAACTCTAGGCTGACGTTCCCTATAATACTATGAAGGAGGATTTTCGAGCTATTGACGTCAGGCTGTCTAGGTACGCCGTAAGTTCAGACAGGTCATCATGGACCAGGTGTAGATAGTCAGAGGCAGCTGTCGTGACTCGGAAGTCCGGCAAATTTCGTAAACAACGTCGAGACACTAGCACATCCTTGAACTGACGCAAGCTGACTGGCGGAAGGGAGAGCGTTCCGTGTGCATATGCAGCTCTCTACTGGGAAGACAGATGTCTTGAATTCCGTCTGTGTCGAGTATGTTTGTGATAGCTCATGTGGGCCCAGCATACTCCTCCTACTGAGAATGACAGTCTACTCAGACACCTATCATATACCGATGTACAGTCGACTCCGCTTAATCGCCCTCCGCTTAATCGCCTATTCCGCTTAATCGCCTCGTTTCCCAGGGAACCGAATTTTTTCTATATAAAAGTCACTGGATAATCGCCTCTCACTCCGGATAATCGACCACTCTTCAGCGC
>JAWQUT010000001.1:12829452-12839585 GCA_033807755.1 Ellobium chinense | reverse complement strand
TAAAAAAATAAAATGTGTAGACCTATGTATTCGCACGCGGTCAAAACCAGCCAAATGGAAATTTGGGGACCAAATCAGAATTTGAGGTGATCTTTTTCAAAAGACATTTGTGAAAAATTTTGGGCGTTGACCCCCCTTTTTCTTCCCGTCAAAAGATCGGGCAAAAGAAGTACTTTAACCTCCATGGAAGAAATTTCCCCAAATCACAGTGGTATATGTAGAATAACACAAAATGTTAATAGGGCCAACAGAAGAAAAAACAATAGGTATCAAAGACCAAAAATATTCAGAGGCCACATAACGTGTTTTAGAAAAACGCCTTTCAAATTTTCTTGGGTTAAGAGCTCCCTTCCCCCCATCAACCGCTCTTACTACTATGATCGCCCACCCCCTCCCCACCCCANACCCCAGCCTTCCCCTTTCCCCCCTCCTCCACTTCCCCAGCCCACCCACAAGCATTGCGAGGATGATACAGAGATAACACTGTGCACCAAGGATTTCTTTTGCCCCAATACAAATGATGTCTGAACAGACAAATGATTGACTGTGCTATGGCAAGCGAGTGTAAGGAGGAAGGAAGAGCTAATGTTACTTATGATGGCTTTTCCAGCTTCTCTTTTAAATATTAATGAGCTCAAAAATGAAGTTCGTATGTCATATTATCTCCATTTAGTTTGGGAATAGATATCAACAATGCCTTACATTTCTCAGAGAGAGAGAGAGAGAGAGAGAGAGAGAGAGAGAGAGAGAGAGAGAGAGGGGTGGAGAGAGAGTGAGGGAAGGAGAAAACATATCAAATGATGTTAGATTAAATTTTGATTATAAATACGTTATGTTCAGAAAATCTGGACATATGAAATATGAAGTTGATTCATTATCATCACCTGAATCATGATACGTTGTTTTCAATAAGTCTAATTTGGTTGCAGACTTCACGAATATCTGATATATTTACGAAGCAAAAATCATTTTGAGCATGCTTCGTCACGCATGTTCATTCATTATCATTAATAATGAGTTTTGTTTTGTCCACATAACAAAGCCTTTTGCGGTCTAGACGTTGAAAAAAGTAGACCTTATTCTTAGACATTAATATGTTATATGATATATAATACGCGATACGAGGACATATGACAACTACATCACAAAAATCCAGACAAATGACACAACGGAAAGTGATATCAGTGCCTGTTTTCCGTCACCCTCGTAAAGGGACATAATCTATTTATCCTTGTGACATTTTAATCAGCACCAGCCTGTCTGTCAGCGTCCACTAAATTTACGTAGTGTTACCACCTCGTTGCGTACTGTTGACTACCGACCGCTCTCTCTACACGGCACATTGTTCGACATTTGCGAACCAGTTGGGACTAGTGGAGTCCGGTGTATTCGTTCCTCGTGTCAGACAAGGCTGACCGTATCTGTTCGACTGCCGCGCTACAAGGGTTAAGAGAACTTTCCTTCCCTCATTCTCTCGTAGTAACAAAAATCTCTAAATGTAGGGCGTATTGGTCCGTGAAAATATGTGGAAATGTTTGGACTTGAAGATCTCTACGTAATTTTTCTATATATTTTTAATATACTATGGTCCAACGACTGAGGATAGCATATTTCGCACCTCAGAGAACGCGGTTTTTGCAAATAATAATATGTGTCATGTGGATATGTCAAGGGAACGCATTTCTGATATGTAAAACTAATTGTTGGAAATAAGGTGCAGAACCTAACAGTGGGCAATTCTCATTTGCCCATTCTACTGTCTTTGTAGTGCGCTTTCAGTAGACAACATCCTGCATTGTATGATTCTCGGATAAGCGTGTTAATTATAAAATTAACTTTTCAACATGTCCACTTCCCCTTCTTCTTCATGTGTTAACATTTCAGACTCTGCAGTTAAAGATCATCAGTTCAATACCCCCAGTGAATTTATAATCCTTTGCTTAGTACTAAATTAAATAAGTGTTTCTTTGTTTGTTTCCTGTGAAATTTTGCAAATGTGAGATTTGCGCCAAGGCGCCGACATGTACTGTATGTGACATCATTAAAGAGCCGGTGGGGTGCCATTTGAGAACTTCCACATGAACGGAGGGATCTCTTACCATCGTACGAATTACATTAACTCTGCATATTGAACGCTACTAAGAGTGCATTCAGCACATTACGATAATAGGAGATCCCATCGAGAATGCCCAAGCTCTCAATTTTATTTTGTTGTAATTCTAGAAAGACACACCAGCGCTGGCCCATTGAATAAAGCGATACCATTTATAGAAAACACGTCATTCAAGTGCTCTGCGTGCATAAAGTACACTCATAAAATTCTCTCAAGGTGTGACTAGGTTAAAGTTTGGGGATGGTGTGGGCTTCCTTCATTGTCTGTTAGAGCGAGAAAAGTCTAGTCTTATCCAAGTGAGAATCCTTAAACAAGATTTAGAGAACATCTCTCTTCCTTAACCTCGCTTCTAACCTTAACCCTGCCCTTTATACCAACCTAAGCACTTCTCAGGAGAGTCACAAAATGTCACCAAAGGATCAGAGATGAAAGAACACGTTCATAGCTAGCTGGCAATAAGCATGTATATGGCAGAAATAACACCCATCTTGTCGCACCTATAATTTGCACTCAGTCATTATTCATTACTATTATAGTAAGTCACCCCCCCCCCCCCNCCCAAACCCTTGAAAGAGGCCGTGGTGACTAAATTGCCAGATAAAATTCATGCAAATAAAATTGAATTCTAAATCTCTAATCGAAGAGTGATGGAGCATTCCCGTTCCAAAAGTTGAACCACATTCAAGCTAAAAAATGTCTTTTTGTCTTGCACCTTTCCCATAAGATCCGGTGCGCGACGTCCTGCGACGTCCTCAACAACGTTCAACAGCCGCAGTTTAGGGAGAAATCATTACAAATAAGTTGTTGTCTTTCTTGAATTTATTCTTTGAATAATGTTGCTTTCTGTGATTTTTTACGTCTAGACTATACTGTGGTCCAGTCACTCGCCAACAGGGCTGTAGACTCGAAGTCAAATGACTTGGACTCGAGTCTGACTCGAGTCACCCAGTGACTCGACTTGACTTGACTTGCCACGCTTTTGCCAATGACTTGGACTTGACTCGACTTGCTGAAATTGCGCTTGTGACTTGAACTCGACTCGACTTGCTGGAAATTTTCAAATGACTCGACTTGACTTGACTTGCTGATTGTGGTGACTTGGCACAGCTCTACTCGCCAAACACCCAAAAGGCACAACTACAAATAACAACACGTCTTTTGATAAGTTTGCACGGTATTCCACGGCTCCATCACACCATTCTCGATGTCACAAATTTGAGCTTATATTTTTTGAAATATATATAGATTTCTAAACACGAATCACATGAAACATAATGATGGCACAAGCGTTATAGTTAGCGCTAGTCTTACCCGATCATGATGATGCTGATGGCGATGCTATTCATATTGATGATGTTGATGAGGACAATGGTGATGACGTTGAAACGTCATATCAGTCTGTTGACACGGCTATACGATGCCGTTTGAGTATTTACCCTCTTTATATCTAAACGTGTAAAATAAATAGTAATCTAATGAATTAATATGTTATGGCCACCGATACCCAGCTTGTGTTGTCATAGCAATCATCATAACAGAGGCGATACGTCTGTTCATTTAATCAAATCAGGTTTGCCAGATTTAACTCTTTTGGAGCCAAAATATATGGTATTTTTTGGCTCTTTCTTTTAACCCCGTGGCTCCGAAATGAGTGGGGTTTTTTTTTTCTAAAGTATGTAAAACAGTCCCAAAAAAGTAATTACCATCAACTAGAGACACTAGTCGGTAATGTAAGAACTCCAAAGTTTGTGATATCAGCTCATCTGAGTAAAGCTTAAGGAATTCTATATTTTTTCACTAGTATTTAAATGCCCTTGGCAAGAACTAATCACTCATTATCTACTGTACTCAAACTGTATGGCGTTTCATGTGATCGGACTTTTGTCATGATTATCCTGATAAACATGACTTTACAAACAAAACAAAAAAAATACCGTTTCCGTCTGCAACATTCGTTCCTTTTCTTGCTCTGAGATATGTTGAAAGCTTTTTTTTTTCCTTTTGTATAATTGTATATATATATATAATACCCATGTGGATCAAATAAGATAAGAAAAGATAATGTAAGATAAGATAAGGTATAGACAGAAAGTAGTAAATTTTTTGTCGTATGTCTAATCTGGACCCCAGCCGGGCCTTTTCCAGGCATGATTTGGCTTTTTTTTTTTTTTTTGGCTCTTTTTATTGGGCGCTTTGACTCCGGCTCGAAAAAGTCTGGCAATCCAGAACTTGATCAGATTGTTTGTAGAAAACCAAAGCCGTTGACGCTAGGGAAATTCTGGCATCACACTATCCTTTTCAGTGTTGAAACAAATACTGTAAGGAAGATAATGAATTTCTGAGTTTTTCACTCAGTGAGTTTAGTGCTACCCCTGAAATGGACTATAGGTTAGTGACCAAGATTATCTTGGGAAGCACCTCCCAGTTCAGTCATTCACTATCTCGTTCTCAGTGCAAGAATGAATAATACAGTGTTAGGGTCGAACCTAATACAGTGAGTCCTTGATTTGTCACTCACGCAGCAGATTTTTTTTCCCCACCTTTTCCCGAGTTTGTAAAATTAATGAGGTATTTTCAGACGGGTCAGTTACACCACGTGATCTAGGGATTGCTAGGATATTTTGATAAGTGACGAGTAATCATACATATATAAGCAGAGCGTGTAAACAAAACCAACGTGTGAGCAAGATTTCCTTGGTCACGTGCTGGAGCTGAAAATACCTAATTACAGTTTCAAGCTTTGATTACTGCAGCATGGCATGCCTTGCCTTGTACGCAGCTGAAACAATAGGTTTTCACAGAGATTTTCTCTACGCATCTCGTAGAACGACAGTTAATGAAATACCTAGTCTAGACTATACTTTAGGCTAACTGTTTGAAGATTTTCACCGAAATTTTTATAAGAAGAAGTAAGGAGGAAAGAAAGCAAAGAGGCTAATCGAAGTTGACTTCCGCCGGAAGTTACAACGTCGTAGTCTATTTTAATCAGTCTGTACGGAGAAAAAGGAACACACTGACTATAAAATTATTTCATCAGCATAAAAAGACATAATTCATCACTAACATATCAAGAACTTAATATTTTGAGTTCCTTTATGAATTACGAAACTATTTTCAGAACCAGTTTGACATCCTGAACAAAATGGTGCTAAAATGCGCATAAGACCTTATTTCGGACTACATGTCAACACAAGGACATTTGTTCTATTCAAATCTGTTCGCTCCCTCAGGTGACCGGAAGATCAAAGCACAGTTCTTTCCTGATTTATGCATTCATCATCTAATGTAGTATGATATTGCAATGGAACACTTTTTCCGCAGGCGTTACCGAAAAAGGTTTCGAAGCTTTGTGCTCAGCACATGGGAATATCGCCATAAATTCTCATAAACACCTCGAGGTATATATCTTTGCTACCATTATAAAAAGCTGAAACTTCTCGTTTAGACATGGCCGCCATCGCTTCCCGAAGATTTGACAGATATTTGGTCAACGGACGATCTGCCAAATGGTCAGTTGGTTGAGAAAGACGTTTGTTGTTCCATAAGAGATCTCTTACTCAGAAAGCCAGGCAACAGAGGATCTTCAGAGGAAGATGATAAAAAATATATCCGTCCAGCAAATGTTCCGCCCTTTGGTTTTTCTGACATTCTAGAAGAATCACGATTTCCAAATGTCATTCTGGCCTTACGGAGGTTTTATGTTCGCTGTTATCTTTAACTAACCTTTACAGCTTCCTAGTCCAATAGAGCAACCTGCAGTAAAACCCGGAACTGGAGAGATAGTTGCAGATTGTGTCCCAGCAGTGTTGAAAATATATATGTCGAAGGCAGTTACTGAGACTATTGAGAGATCGAGAATAGAGTCTGTTTATAAAACACCGATGTCGCCGTCATTATGATGAAAAAGTTTGCAGCACGTGATCAACACGGACATCACAAAGTGGCCTAACTACAAAATAGCTCTCACTGTATTTGCAAGAATATCGTTGCAAGCTGCAATCATGTGCAATTTGGTGGACATTCTGTGAACCCTCTGGATCTAATTCTATTTTCCTCTCCACTCCCTTCTTTTCAATTTCGGATATTTTGGTGGTTTTTTTTTGTCTGGCCCCCTTGCTTGACCCTACGTCACAATCCAAATTGTGAATCACCCATATTGAGATCTGTGGTCCAAGCTAGGAAGTCTCGTATACACTTCATTAATGTAAAACACATTTTGTAAACATTTTGGGGGGCTTTTTTAGATAGAAAGCGTTTGCTCATCCTGAGATACCAAGGTGCCGTGGTTGTGCGATATATAAGACATTAACAACATACAAGTATTTTATGCCGGACGCTGTTCAGTCCGATGTTGACAATGGACCAATCAGAGGCACGGAATGAGGAAATAAGCCCCGACAATCTCTCTCACTTCCAGTGCTCGTCAAGATGAAAAGGGACAGCACTCTGCTTGTACAGGGAGGATCATGGTTCCTTTGGTCCATGCGAATAAACCGGAAATTGAGGAATGACCACCATAAAGCAATTATACTTTTATGCGGTGCTCGCGTGTGTGTGTGTGTGTGCGTGTGCGGATATGTGGGTGTGTGCATGAGTGCTTGCTTGTGTATGGATGTGTATGTTTGTGTGTGTGTGTGTCTGTATGTGCTTGTGTGTGTTAGAGAGAAACAGACAGACAGACTGACAGAGAGACAGACAGAGAGACAGACAGACAGACAGACAGACAGACAGACAGACAGACAGACTGAAATAGACAGAGATAGAAAGAAAAAAGAAAATCGAACAGGAAAAAGCTGCAACAGTAGTTGACGTAATGTCATTACTGCGACCCACCTTTATTGAATACTGTTCATTACTGTGTCTACGTTTATTGTTCATAACAATGGTGCCAATATCAGATGTTCATACCATTAACCAACTTGCTCTAAATTGTTGACACATGATGAAGACNCCCTCACCCCAACACCACCCTCCCCTTTATCCTTCTCTTCCTCCCCCTCCTCCCTCCTTCTTTCCCGAAGCTGTCCGGGTTATTTAACTAGACTTCTGATTTTATTGTACCAGTCTTGAATACCAACATAAAATGCAAGATGCTAGAGCTAGTGTCTCCCAGCAAAAGGGCGTGACTTTACCAAAGCTGTTTTGTAGAAAAAAAATGTGTGATGTATTCAAATCTAACTCTTTGCTTCAAAAATTCTTGTCAAAGTTTGTCACTGTATCAGGGGTACTCGTAATTCCGCAAAAATATTTTGTTGGGGATATTAGTATTGATATACAATAAAGATTTTAAAAATATGCAAATACGTGATTTTGGCTGGGAAATCACTATAACCCCTTTCGTCAGAAAACGTGAGAGATATTCTGGGAATCGGCATTCTGGGAATCGGCATTCTGGGAATCGAATGTGCCTCATTTGCATCACCCAAAATGCCGTCTAGTATATGGTCATCATTACTAAATATAACCCTGTAGGTGTGAATACTTGCCTGCGATGACCCTTGAATGTAGTGCGATTGATCAAGTGGTTTACTACTAGCAAGTATGGAGTACTGACCTCGTGATATACAAGACATGAATTGGCTTAGGGCTCTCCATGTGAGTGGATATCGCTGGCTCTCCATTAATGAGAACTGTGACGCTCGCAGGAATGAAAAATGTAATTTATCGTTTCAAATTAATGTGAGAATCTTCAGAATGATCTATGACTGACGTTCTTGGGTAAAATGAACACTATCATGCTAACAATCAAAAACATTGTCTGACCATTGAACTACTGATAACAGACAGCAAAACTAATCAGTAAGATTTCATTAGTGTGTGGTATATTATTATTGTCCCCGAGCGTTATTTACCGTAATTACTAAGCTTACCGGTGTAAGATCACAGAATGATCCTCCATCACAGAGTGATCCCCTACCCGTATCATATTTTGACCCTTCCCCCTCCCCCCGTCATTTTTTTCTTTAGTGTAGTTGATATTAAGAATATTATGTTTTCACTCATGTGAGGTTTTTTTTGTGTTGTTTTTTTTTCGGNGGGGGGGGGGGGGGGGGGGAGTGTTCGTGATAAAGTTACTCAAAAGGTTGCCGGTTCTGAAAAGGTATAGAATATTTTCACATGTTAACCGAGGCAGACGCAGAAAGTTCAGTGGAACATACAAAGGGTCTACCAACTTGATTTATTGGTCTACTCAATGCGGGAAGTCCCGTTTATCGTATTGCATGTGACGTCACTAACCCACTGATAGGCCAACAGGGATGTAATAATATATGTGCAGGAGGCCTAAATTCAGATGTTCCTTAATTGGTAAGAGTCAATCAAAACTGAAGACAAAAATTCCAACAAAAAAGAAAAAAGCCTATGTTAGGACAACAACGATTCTCTAAAAAAAAAAAAAGATGTTCCGCCACTCATTTTCAATTACAAAAAGTAAAAATCAGAATAAAAATTTTTTTTGGTCCATTGCTTAGTGTTTAGTTTCACCTCGCAATGGGGAAAACCAACATGAGAGTACAGAAGAAATCCAGGAAATAATTACGGAACTTCCAAGGATTCGGCTCAGATATTCGAGCCTGTGAGATGTTCAAGTTTGTGAGCTTTATTTGTATAGTGAGATGATTTATCAAAGGACCGAACTCTTGCTACGAACAGGTGAAGAGATCAAATGCTTGAGGATCGATGTAAGGGATGAGGTTCTATTGTATATTTACCTCGCTTCATCACAAATCGTCCATGCTGGCGTAAAATGGCGTATTGTTCTTTTTCTTTCTTTCATGTCGCTAAGTCAATATGGACGAAATACACATTTGATTGAAAGAGTTTGAGGAAATACATAACTGAGCCAGATAATCACAATATGTCAGCCAGCCACACCGGTTATTCACAGCAGAGACTTATCAGCATTCTGTTCCCAAGTAACATTTTTAAGACTTGAGGAGCGGTTCGAGAGTCCTTCTCACAACTCAAAACAATGTGATGTCCGAGGTGTGAGTGCTCTAGTTATGGGTCAGACGGTTAACAATGGGGGTTCTTTGCGAAAGACACTTACCTCTCATTCCTCATGTCGTTGTTGTCTAACGCTAACCATGTAACGAAGAACTAAACATATATACAGTTACGTGGTTTGCTTTAAATACCGATAATATGTATTTTAAAAAATGACCCTACCATGGATCAGTGCAGGGAACTTTTTTAGTAGAGCACTGCATCGCGGCGACAAACTATGATTTTGTTGTAGATTCCACTTGTAATATTAATGTAAAGTTACAGGTATAATACATATTGTAAGTGTGTGGATAAAATTCATAACAATGTAAGGTACAGTAAAAACTACCCCCTGCAGAATGAATAAAAGTGAACCCTATTTCTATTTTCAGTTTATCTCCCTGTTTAGATTTTTATGTCGAAATCTTCACACATGTATGCTCCGAAATGGCTTTGCCAAAGCCTATCTTCTGACGTAAAAGTGGAATCCATATGAAGGGCTTCATAACAAAACGCATTATACACCATTCGGGGGTTGTGGCAAAACAGATCAGATACAAAGCATATTTTTATGTGAAAGGCGAAATTTACGTCTTAAATAATGTAGATCAAATGTTCTTCTATGGAATGGAAATATACATGTATACTAAATACTCCTACTGCTACATGAAGTATGTAGAATAAGCTAAAAATTCATATTGGTGGATAACGCGTTTTGTCATGAAACCCTTCATATTGTCTTGGATCGCCCAAGGTAATCTTACCCTCAGGAACAATCTAAGGGAAGTAAGCTGATGCTCATAAATGCTGGTTATTATCGGCGTCAGACGCTCGAATCACACAGCCAGCCTCTTTCATCAGTTTGATGTTGGTGGATGAACACAAATAACCAGCTTTTAGAAATACCACACGGTATTAGCCTAGAATCACAAAGGACAAAGATGCCTTCATGGCCCGCAGGCCCAAGCTATAACGAGAAAGCAAGCATGCTGCGTTAGAGGGTTTTATGGAAAGGGGTAGCGGAAAGGGGGTGCAG
>JAWQUT010000001.1:12788190-12799698 GCA_033807755.1 Ellobium chinense | reverse complement strand
TAGCTCCTTTTATCTTTCTCTTACCTCAGTCTGTTTCCCACCTCCTCAAAACCTGGGTGACGCCTTTGTTCCTATTCTATCTGAACTCCCCTCACCGATCTCTCTCTCTCTCTCTTTGTTTTCTTTAGTGAACTCTGATCGTACTCTTTGAAATTAGCACCCTTATAAAGCCTTAGATCTCCTCATATGTCTTCTTCTTCCTTATCATTATTATTATTACTAATATTATTCCTGATGAAGGAATTTTTAATTCCGAAAATTTGACTTTTCATTATTGTGTACTTCTTTTTATAATTTAAATTAAATTACATTTCACTACACTGGTGGACGACTTTTTAATTTTTTTTGTGTGAAACAACAAATGATAATGATGATGATGATGATGATGATGATGATATGATAGGATGATGAGACTGACGATAAAGATGCTGAATCTTGTGATGAGAAGAAGAAGAGAGGAAGAAGAGAAGAGTCTTGAAAAAGTGTCAAGCACGAAACGTTGACTATTTTTAAATACGTCCATTATACACCTTTTAAAAAGTTTTGTGTTGTACCTGGGCAGAATCATACTTAGTTTTAATAACGATTATGATGACGTTGACAATCATGACGATGATGATGATGATGATTCTATTGATAAAGGCCTTAGAGCCGAAACGTTTAAATGTCATTTTCGGTCTTAATTCTTTACTAGATTTTTAATAAAGTCCTTGAATTGAGGTTGAGCTTTTAATTTTTCTTCCTTATCATTATTATTATTAATATTATTCCTGATGAAGGAATTTTTAATTCCGAAAATTTGACTTTTCATTATTGTGTACTTCTTTTTATAATTTAAATTAAATTACATTTCACTACACTGGTGGACGACTTTTTAAATTTTTTTGTGTGAAACAACAAATGATAATGATGATGATGATGATGATGATGATGATGATGATGATGATGATGATGATAGTGGTGATTGTGGTGATAATAAATACTGCACTGATGGTGATGAAGATCATGACTGTTCCAATATTTGTCTCCCACACTGTCTCTTTTGTAAACATTTTCCTCTCAGACCCTCAATATCTCCTCACTGTATTTTCTTCAGTTCATTGCTCTCTAATGAGGATACCCACTCCATGTGTTGAAATTCGGTTGCCGTAAATTTGTTACAGCCATTACATTTTACCTGGGTATATCTTCCTAATATATACAAATTTAATCAGTATAGCCTGTTATCCTTCGATAATTCATAAATACTTTCTTCTCCGCATATAAAGGGATGAAAACGATCATATTGGTATACCCATCACATTTTACCTTGATATATCTTGTTTATATATTGACTAAATCCGCATAGCCTATACTTTGTCGATGATTCTATAATAATATTTTCTTCTGTACATAAAACTGGATGAAAGCGATAATGAGGAAATGATGATGGCGATGACGAAGACGATGAGGAAGAGAAGCTTAGCAGAAAGCCACTTAACCCTCTAATGCCCAGCGTATCAGATCTGATACATTTCGTGGAACAAAGAAGAAACAGACTACGATAATTTTGATGCTTGTTCCAACATAGTGGACCCAAAAGTGATCCAAAAACTGGAGCTCATAATGTTTGTGCCATTATAAATAGGGCTGGGCACTAGAGGGTTAAGATGGAAGCTGGCGGGGGTGGAGGGTGGGAAAGGGGCGGGGAACGGAGAGGAGAAAGTTGAAGACAGAGACGATTACGTGGTGAAAGTGGTGATAGTACTGGTGTGGAAGGTAAAGTACCACATATTGCAGTGAGGTGATAGTGGTGATGGTGGCACAACAGTAAAAGTGTTGATATTAAAATTTATGGTCGTGGTAGCTGTAACAGTGATGGTGTAGGTGGTAGTTGTGGTAGTAGTGATAGAGACGGTAACAGCCGTGATAGTGGTGATTTTGATGGCACCGTTTTGATAGTGGTGGTGGTGGTAGAAATTGTACTGTTGTGAGATAGTGGTGGTGATGATAGTTATGGCACCGTCATCATAGTGGTGATAACGACAGCACTGCACTGTTGTGATATTGGCATTGGTGGCAGTGGTGGTACTGTTACAATAGTGATAGTGATGAAAGTGGTAGTACTGTTGTAATAGTACTGGTATGATAGTGATAGTACTGTCGTGTTGGTTGTGATAATGGTGATAGAAACGGTACTGTTCTGATAGTTGTGGTGGTGATTTTGATGGTGTAGTTTTGATAGTGATGATGGGGAGTGGTGGTGACAGTGATAATACTGTTCTAACAGTGATGGTGGTAGTGACAGTATGGTACTGTTGCGATGGTCATGATGGTGACAGTGGTGGTACTATTGTAAGAGTAAGGGTTTTGTTGTGACAGTGGTGTTTTTGATGATAATGATTGTTTTGTTGCCATCATGATGATGATGATGATGATGATGATGATGATGATGTTTTCTTTAGTGAACTCTTATCGAATCCTTTGAAATTAGCACCCTTATAAAGTCTTAGGTCTCTTCATATGTCTTCCTCTTCCTTATCGTTATTGTTATTATTATTCCTGATGAAGGAATTTTCAATTCCGAAAATTTGACATTTCCTTATTGTGTGCTTCTTTTTGTAATTTAAATAAAATTGTAAAGTACGACACTGGTGGACGCTAGTTCATTATATTTTGTGTGAAACAAATGATGATGACAGTGATGACACTGTTGTACAGGGACAGTGGTAATATGACGATACTGTTGTAGTAATGGCGGTGACAGTGGTGGTGGTGGTGATGATGGTGGTACATATATTTTAATGATCGTGAGTGATGGTATGGAAGTAAAATGCACTTACCTGGGCTATATGAGTCGTACATAAGCACAGCTAGCAACTCAGGTATTCTGTGAGGCACATCGGACACTGTCTGACCGCTTGGAACCTGAGCAGTGCCCAAGGAGATGACAAAGCACAAGGCCACACTAATTCTCAGCACATTCACGTATATCTTGGCCATGGTCGAGTAAACGATGTGATGATTTTGCTACTTTCGTGGAAAAAAAAAATTTAAGATTGCAGTGGGCGGCCGTATTTGGACTGATTTTCCGAGATATTCTACAGTTCAGAGACAGACGTAGAGTAGAGAAGCTTAGATCTCTTCAGTCCTCACGTGAGAAGTACTGGTACCAAAATACAGGCGAGCTCTTTTAGTAATGAGCACTTCCTTTAATTGGCAGGTGCTAAGTTTCCTTGAGTTAGAATGCTAATCTTATTTCTGTGGACGTATTCAGTGTTGCATAGCGACTATCCAAACGTACAATTCTCTCAAAGACACTTCCCCAGTACTCTCAAGCTAATTATTTCTGTGCGAAAAGTTTCCAACCTCTGATCAAGCTACCCTGGATGTTTAAACACATCAAGTAGCAGGTTAGTTTTGTTGTTGTTTTTTTTTCCTTTCGGTCAGTTTGAGAACTGTTGGAAGGAAGTGAGTCTAGCGGTACTTTATGGAGGCTACATGTGCTGCGATCAGAGTGAGTACATTTATTGACAGGGAAGGTGAGGGATGACGCTCTGCCAGTGACAGCTACCGTGGATGAAGCGCTCACACCGCCCGTCATTGGCTCGCCAGCTGATGGCACCGTCCAGACCGTGCGTGGGAGTGGGAGTAGGAGTGGAAGTGATGAGTGTGGGGGAGCGAGCGTACTGTTGGAGCTGAGCGGAGAGCCGGGTAGGGATGCCAGTGAGCTGTGACAAATCATGATGTACCCCCTCCCCCCTTTTCCCCACTTTTCCCCATCATTCATTCAGTGGCGGACACATGTGCCCAGGGCCCTGCACCTGTAGAGGGCCCCTTACCGGAAGAAGATTTTTGTTTTCATTATGGAGAGGAAACGAGAGAGGTGAATGAGAGAAAAGAAGAGAGAACAAGAATCGGAAAGTAAGAATGAGTAGGACACATTTTTAATATTCATTTTTATTGTTTAACCTTCTGCTGCGACAGAATTTCAAACTCAGAAGGGGACTCTGCACCTTACTCGTGCCAAGAGCCCACGAACTCTAAATCACCCTCTACACAAGCATAAATATAGCCCCGTTTGCAAGTTGCCTATCTCTGAGATGGGACAATATCAGCCAATCAAATTACTTTGACAATGGTAAAGTGGAAAGCGGAAGTAATGATTGTTGGAGTTGTGGCTTGTTATGCCCGCTTTGAGAGTGGTCCATATCGCATGTTACCCTAAGAGCAGCAATAAACCTCAGGAGACGATAGAAAGGTCACAGGATTTTATTTTATCCATGACAGCTAGTGAGACACCGAATGCCCGATGCCGAAACTTCTTACGGTGTTTTGCAGTTAGTAGTGGGGTTAGAAGGGGAGAATGTTTTTAATGTGAGATCTTTACAAATGACACTGCTTCTGTGGTAGAGTGCCATTTCTCTTCTGGTCGTTTCTATGTCTAGCTCTTTCAGAAGATTCTTCTGTAACCAAGACTACGTTTGTACAGTCCCTACGACGTCACAAAAAGGACTGACCTTAGCAAAGGAAGCATCTGCCCCTAGGCAAGCCAAGATGGCTGCTATTAATGCGGAAGAGTAGGAAAATAATGCACTGATTCGCGACTGGTGTTTGCTATGCTTATATTTTTGCCTCATTCGTTAGCACACAAACCACCATTGACTGTTGCCGCATCCTCCTCCGACACAAGACTTTGATAAGACGTCCTACTAACAATTTGAAACTGTAGATGGTTGCTGCCATGTTGCCGAGCTTTCTCTTTCGGTGATTGCCAAAGACATCATATTTTTAACAAACTTCTAGTAGGTGTGCACATTTCCTGGAGCACACTAACAAATATGTGCCCTTGATACTGCCTCTGCTAGGTACCACAGGAATGAATAAACGCAGACCAGTTCAATTTTGTTGGTAGGTGAGGACGATGCTTGCCTTTCTCTGACCAAATCTCATTTGTGTCGTATGTGTATCCAACAAAGGTTCCAGAAAATTAAAGGTCATGTATGGCCCACGGGTGGTTTCTCAAATAATTTTTCATTAATTAGAATGGATGGAATTACTCCTCATGTTTTTGATCAAGATAGCTCTGACACTGCAAAGATGTAAAAATATATATTAAATCTAATTTCCATTGTTCAAATATATAATATTAAATATAATTTTCATTATCTCTCTCTCCCTCCCTCCCGCTCTCCTCCCCCCTCTCTCACTCTCTCTCTCCCTCTCTTCCTCTCTCTCTTTCTCTCTCTCTCTCTTTTCTCTCTCTCTATGTATAATAGTATAATTATATATTACATATCATCTAATTTTCATTATCTAAAAAAATATAATATTAATATAATATTAATACTTTCTTCATCTAGTTTTCATCTTTTTATTTTTTCGGAAGATGGTAGGAACCTAACCAGTCCAAACAGCGCAAGTGCCGAGGAAGAATTTTAAGTAACAAAAGTCCAGACGTCTGCAATCTGTGACTCCAACAGATCTATTAAACCTACATGTACTTACTTTTATAGATCGATGGTGATTCCGAAGCACACAAACATAACCTAGAAAACGCACACCAAAACCTCCCATCTTAGACGCCAGACGGCAGTCGGATCTCTGGTCTTAAGGGGATCCTTGACCGCTTCATTCTGAAATATAGCGCATTACTGTGGTGCGCACTGCCATTTATCAATTCAGCACATTCTGCATGCAAAATTTGCACACCAAAATGCTGCTTAGCGCGGTATTCCCCATATTGGTGGAGTCTTACGAAAACCTTATCTTAAATTACAGGTATGAAGATGCCAATGTTTTTTTTCACTATTGGCTATATTAGGTTTTACACCTCTCATTAACTTATCCAGGGATCCCGGACCAAAATATTTTCCAAACTTGTTGTTTAGCTCTTCCTTCAAATTTTGACACAAAGAAAAATGCCCCTCAACCACTTAGCTTTTGAGAACTTAGGCAGTGAAGCAGATCACCTAATATTTTAGGCCTTTTCACTCAGTCAACAGGGTAACCTTACCCATTTAGCAACAAACACATTTTATACTTCAGTGGCTAAACCTCACCTATTCTAAGTCTACACATGTATTTGCACCTATCTAAGCCTTTGAAATTAAAATCCAACCCCTTTCCCCATAGCCAGTTTTCTGATTTGATATGGACTGTTTAAAATTGCATATTTTTGTGCCAGGTGCTATTGGCATCTTCATACCTACAGTTATTTCACCACTAGAATTCGCACAAAAAGATATCTAAAATTATTAGTGCATATCACTACAGTGGCATTTATTTGTTGTTACTTGTGTTGTTACTTTCATGTCATTATAACACTTTGAGAGACAGTCTTTCCCTAAGATCCACATAATTTATTCTTGAGACACAAATATTGAATAGCTCTCTATAATTAAAGATTGTACTTTGAGGTAAAGTCTTTTTAAGATCACCACCCACAGCGAGAAAAAAAAACCCGCCATTATTTATCACTTTGGTGCGCAATTTTGCAAGCATAATACAATAAATAAGAGAGGGGCAGTGCGCAGAACAGTACATTATTATATATATATTTGGCAACCTAAAAACACAGGTGTCACTTTTCCGGACAAACTACTATAGCTATGGACTTCAAATCAGGCATGCCGGTATGGAAAGATACGTAAGTCCTTATGACGGTCTTTGATTTTTGCCATTTGGAATTGCCGAATTAAGACAACAAATATTTTATTAAAAATTCCGGGGTTTTTTTTACGGCTATTGGCTCTCCTGGTCCGGAAACGAAACAAATTTTTGTTAGCTGATGACGCCATCAAAATTTGCGTACACGGAAGTATTCATTGGCGGGAACGGCATGCCTGGACGAGAGCAGGGTTTGGAGAGACATTGATACACACAATAAGAAACTGTTCACGTGAGTTATATTATCCTCTTCCCCCACCTTTCCCCTTCCCCGGCAGGACCGAGATCTCAGCTAGTGCACTATGATCTACAATGTGAGAGTAAAGGATTCCCTTAAGGAACTTTGCAGCAGGGCTTTTATTACTGTCTCATAGGTCATAGAGCGATGATCTCGGCCACACTATCGTATTCTACGAAGCGATCCTTCACTCCACATTTAGCATGGCCAGGATGAAAAGCTGAAGATACTGAACCCAGCTTTAAAGATGCTACAGATTCAGCTTCCATTCCGGAGATCCGCTAGGCTCACCCCAGATGTAAATAATAAATAAATAAATAAATAAATAAATACGACTTTATTTACCCCGTAGGGAAATTGTTTTACAATGTCATACAGTGTCACACATCTCATTCATAATACAAACACATATAACAATACACATCAAATATGTAAATGCATAATATTACAAATGAACTTGAGTGGCTAAACCTCACCTATTCTGATTCTACAAATGTATTTGCACCTATCTAAGCCTTTAAAATTCAAATCCAACCCCTTTCCCTCCTCGCCATGGCCAGTTTTCTGATTTTTTAGGGACTATTTAAAATTGCATATTTTTATGCCAGGTGCTACTGACATCTTCATACCTGCACAAGTTTTTAACAATGCGGAAATATGTAGAGGTAATTATTGAATATTATTCCTTGTATCGAAGGAGATATTATCAATGGCATTTGGTGCATTTCTCAAAATGGGAGTACAAAAGTTCATCATTTACAGAGTATTTATAGCTTTGCGTGCCAAAAGCTGTCTGACTCCCCGGTTCCTCTATTTCTTTAATAAAACAGTGCAAAGGAGATAATTTGCCCTGTTCTAATGTGTGATGGAGCCTATTCTAGTTTGTATGAAACAAGGGTGCATGCGCCCCCAAAAAGGCTGTTCACAAGTTCAATAGCAGATTGTCATTTTGGAGGAGCAAAGTGTTATTAATGACACAGATTGCACAGTATTTACCCCGTGCAAGATGGAGAGAGGAAGACCGAGGCACTAGCATCTGCAAGCGATTGTCGTCATGGTTTACGAAATGGGGAGCGAGGTGATATTAATCTTGTGGAAATCAGTGTCATGAGATGAGAGCCCGAGAAGATGATGAGAGCTGTTTTAAGCATCACAATAATAATTATTAGGCATATGACGCACGGGTCGGCATACATTATACAGCATGAACTGTCCTTCATGCAAACATTTATCCGTACAAAACACATACTAGCCCTTGCCCACTTCACTGACAATAAGCATAGATTTTGTGCCTCACTTTCAAGCCATGGCAATATGGGATTGTCTAATCTGGCTGGCTGATTCTGGAAAGGTATATTACAAATATTGACGGGAACAGTAAGCCACCAGATCTAGCTCGTATCATTTCTAATGTGTAAAGTGTCGTCAAATTGTGAGTTTGTCTCCTCCTGTCGAATGCTTTAATGTACTTTTTTGTACCTAAAGCTTTCTAAATTAACTTGTTAAACTTATTAAACCTGTTAAACGTGTTGGAGAGATACAGAAAGGTTTTAATGTTGACGTATTAGGGTTTACATGAATACAGCGCGGTCACATGAACATTCCATACACGCACATACAGAGAGAGAGAGAGAGAGAGAGAGAGAGAGTTAAATTTTCAAAAACAGAAATCATAGAACTTTGTATTACTGCAGTCATGGAGCACCAGTTCATAAAACATTTTGGTGACAATCATTTCTTATCTATGATAATTTCGGCCACTTCAAAGTACGTAATGTATATAGTTTTTTGTGTTTTTTTGTATTTTAATAGTTTATGAAGATGTATTGTCTAATCTGTTCGTGTCTGTACCGCCATTTGCTACATAAAGTATTGTTGACCGCCCTCATACCTTCAAGCACGGTCTGGGCATGTACAATGAATTTGTTAAGCTTGTGATAAGCAAACAATAAGAATTCCCGTCATTCCAGCATTAAACAATATATAACACTTGATCTCAGCATATTTTGTACATTTATAGGTAAAATTTTAATCTAAACATTTTGAATTGTGGAAACAACTGATTACAGATCTCATCTGTGATCAATGTAAAAGATGGCATAAATATTTGGCGCTATGATTTATGGCCTATATGAGGAGTGATATCTAGCTGGATTCTTGATATCGTTGATATTCTATTCCAAAGTGAAATTTACCCTCTGTTTCATTATCTGTAGTCTCCGCGCATTCTTTAAAGGTTTTTAAACTTTGGTCTTTATTACAACAGATATTCTTTGTAGGTTCTACAAACTCAAAAGTACCACAGTCTTTCAAAGTGTTAGACTGCAACATAATGTATATACAAAAAATAATTACAAATAATTATGATGAAGAATGATGCGATGCCAAAAGCCCATACTACTTTCACGTTTTCTTTTTAAGTCCTGAATTACCAGTTCAGGAACACAACTCTGCCAACTCAACAAGCACGTCATCCAAAAGAAAAAAAAAAGCGTGTGTTACCAGTCTAAGGCTTTGAGAAAATAAATGAGCTAAAATCAGTGCTTACACACAGCAAAAATATCTAGTCTAATACATTCTGAGACTACTGAGTTCGCGTCGGTCGAGACATTCTTTGAATCCCTGATTGTCTCCTTCCTTTTCTATCAACAAGAAGAGCAAAACACGTGAACTGTAGATCAATGTTTATATACAAAAACAAACCAAAAACAAATCATCCACCAGTGTTAAACCCTTTCCTTCTGGACGAACTTGATTTCGCCGTAAATGAGTGAGCATGTGTTACTGTTTAACAAAGAAAAGGGGCTAGGGAAAGGGTTGAATTACGGCGAAATCGAGCACACTGTTCCTTCTTTCCATGGTTGGGTTCAGTGTCCTGCCTACTGTAATGTACTTTCTTGTCATGTTTTCTTTCTTTCTTTGCTAGTTATTTTTTTCCGATCGTAAAATAAACTTAACATGTAGGCCTAAAGGTATGGATGTATCGACCCTTCTAATTTCTATGCACTGTCCATCCACTATCTTGTTGGTCCATTAGTGGTTTTTTTTTATCTCCATATTTTCCTTGTTCTATTTGCTCTTCTTGTCTCCCTTGCTGTGTTGATGTCTGCATACTTCTATAAACAAAATGGTTGAATTCAAGCTTGGACGTTTTGTTGATTAGTTAGGTTTTGTTGGCCATGCTTTCACATTTGTTTCTTTTTTCTTCCCCCTTTCTACTGTATCTCCTAAATCCATTTAAGTATCGAATCTCCGTGTTAGTATAATGTCTTACCGTCAGTATTGTCTTTGTATCCATATATATATATACTTATGTATACCTGGGAAGTGAACTCGTATTTTGAAACTAAACTAGTGGTACAGTATCCTGCACTTTTGAGAGGAAACAAACCCTCAAACCAGGAGATTCACACTGCCGTTTTATAGGTCAGACGAAATGCTAACATTATAAGTAAACATAACACACAGAGGCAAACAAAAGACATACATGCCAATCGATTTTTCTTGGTGCGGATGCCATTTCAAGAAAAAAACAACGTTTAAAGCAATTACGAGAAATTTGACCTCATAAAGCAATTTGGAAAATCTGGTTTGCTACCTATTCACTATGTTGTTACGCACCTGGCAGTGGGTACCGGCAAGCAACACTTTTTGTTTAAAACCGAAAAGATGTTGGGAAAACACATATTATATAAATCCGTAGACAGGAAAATATAAGAGGCTAAACCTAAATTGTGAACCACGCGGCCAGTTTGAGCGAAATTAGTGTGAAAAAACAAATGCGGCTTTTTTCTGTTGTTGTTGCTGTTTTTCATTTTTGAGCTATAATGACAGATAATATCTATATTATAGGTAAAACTCTTGATTGCAAGTCACTAACTCCGTGGTTCATATTGATTATTTCTTCTCTTGATGAAAACGGTATCCATTTTTTTAAAATTATTATTATTATTTCAGTTTAAATACAAAACTCAAAAAGCATCGATTCCATGATACATCTTGTTCATTTAACTTTAGCTTCTCTGCAGATTTTTCTCCGTGGCAGTACAGCAGACTTTTACGTCTGGTTGCCCTACGAGGATGGGTCGAAAAGTTATGGTCGAAAACCGATCACACCTCATATCTTTCCTTACACTCATTCTCATGTCCTTCTCTTTGCATTTCTTTCTTTCGTTCTTTCGTTCTTTCTTTCTTTCTTTCTTTCTTTCTTTCTTTCTTTCTCTCTCACTCTTCCCATCCTCTATTCTTTATGTCATGATCAATTCTCGGAAATGTGTTCATCTCCTCATTACACCTGCAATAATTTACCATGACACGCTATAGGTCTATTGCTGAGCTTCGTAGATTTTTCAACTGGCTTACTTTTGGTTTTACTCTTTTATTCTTCTTCTCGTTCCCACAGGTCCACCACCACCAAAACAAAAACAAAAAAAATATATCAATCCCAACCCTATATGTTATGCATTTCACGCGGCAAGCACTCACAAGACGTTGACCTCAATGCTTAGATCACAGTTTTGACCTAGTGATGGACAGAGTTGCCACTCGTATGATTTTTTTCCTGAAAGGTAGGCCATGTAAGAGACGATCGTTTTTCGTAAATTATTTGGTGGGGTGGGGGG
>JAWQUT010000001.1:12731933-12766005 GCA_033807755.1 Ellobium chinense | reverse complement strand
GGGGGGGTTATGGTTTTTGTTTTTAGATCTAAAGGGAGTCCCTATCGAAAACTGATCGATATCTACAAGATTCTTGATACCAGACCTCTTTGTTCAGTTTTATATATGATCTAAGGAAAATCTTGCCATTCCTTAATAGATGCTAAGGGCTTACAGTAGACCCCAATTTAGGCTATATGTATCGTCCATGTTGCGAGATATCATTATGTTCCACGGAACTAAGGCTTGAAGCTAAAGAGGATTGTATACGACCTCTTTGTTAGCATCTGTTAGCATGAACAGACCTAATTCTTTATAAATCTAAAACCCTCAATTTCCTTTAATTATTTTTTTTCAGCTTGTACATGAATTCCGACAATGTCATTAGAACTGTCTGCAGATCTGGAAAAATAATGTCAGTATGTGCATAAGATCCAGTACGTGGGATACGACCTTATATAAGGACGCCATAAATGACACATAATGTCCTTTTATTGTCAACCTGTCTGTCACATGTAAGTTGAGTTACCGTACTCAAACTAGGTCAACCGGAAATTGTAACGATCGAAAGCTGTCAAATGTCACGATAGTTATCCAATTTCCTCTGTCAGTTCATTGTGTAAAGACTCATTGAAAAGCGAGAGGATTGTCCATAGCCTGTCGTGGATGGCATAGTTTTGTCAGACTACAGACGCAGACATATAAAGACCTTGCACAACACAAGCTCTCAGTTTACTAAAGGCTGATGGGAAGACAGAATGAAGAACGGAGATGCGAGTAATTTTTTGTTGTTGTTTGTTTTTAATTTTCTACAGATACGGACTTCGTGTTTAGACAAATGAAATCTGTGAGAGAATGCTTGCCATGGTACAGTGGAGCCGTCAATCTACGGAGACAAACCCATAGAATTCACGAGTTCACTTTTCCGAATCAACTAGCCGGGACAAACAATCCCGTATACGATACGATACGACTTTTTATTTACCCAGTATGGAATTTGATTTACAATGTTATACATCTCATTCATAATACATAGTATAAAGACACAGAACAATACATATCATACATGTAAATACATAATATTACAAATGAAATACATAACAAAGTCATTGCTGGTCGCCAGCGGAGCAGCGCCTTAGTCCCCTCCCNACTGCCCCCCCCCAAAGCTCTAAATCCAGGTACTCATTTACACCTGAGTCGAGTGAGTAAATGGAAGTGAAATGTCTTCCCAAGGACACTACAACGTAAACCGCCCAAAGTGCGAGTCAAACACACAAACCTTAGACTTGAAAGTCTTCAGTTTCTTAGGACGCCTCACAAACTGCACGGCAACGCTGCCTATTTGCTACGGCCCAAGAGTGAGGCTCGATAGCTTTAATGACTGAGTACTTTGATAGTTATTTGTAAACACGTGATGTGATTAGAAAACAGAGCTACTAAATAAATAAAAAGTGACTATCGACTGACTGAGTGTAGCCTTGTGGAAACGTTTTTAATAGTATCGCATAAACGACTTAGGACGTTGGATTATCTTAACTCACAAACCACACAACCACGCTGGCCTTTCCCTTTTCCCCTTGAAGTAACGTTACGGACCGCCTCACCTTCAACAACAAAACATCAATGACAGCAAAAGGGGAGACGACAGTTAAAACAGGAACGACTCTCACAAAATTCTTGTCCTGTCTGAAACTGAAGGTCGAAAAACAACTCCAAGGTTTGTGTTTTTCTGAAGTCTGCAGTCACGAGGAAATTGGGCGTAGGCGAAATTGTTTGAAACAAAAAAGGTCGAAGATGGTAAGCCAAGTTCGAATTTCGGTAATCAATGGACGGGCCAGGAGCCATTAGAGCCGTTACGGGAAAGAACAGCCCGTCTCATCTAACAAGGTTGAGAGGAAAGGCGCAAAGTGATCCTTTCCTATACTACAACTCTTGGATCTGGATACATTAGATCTATCGATGTCACGGAAGAAATAAAATGGTAAGATATGTTTAAGCAAGAATAATGATAATAATAATAATAATAAACAAAAGTTTGAATATCCGGTTGCCAGTATGGTTGCATCAAGACCACGCATTTAGTCTGTGAATATTACGAAACTAATTTTGCGAAAAATGCCAATGAGAATGATACCAGCTGGTTTGTGTTTCAGTCCACTTACGTCATTTCCCTTCATCAACTCCATCTAAAACTGTGACGTCTTCGTAGTAAAAACAAGAAATTTAATATGAATCACTGTGTTTATTAAAATATGGAACATGTAATTATAAACCAAGAAATTTGGGTCACTGTCTTCATGCCCACATAGTACTGAAAATATAGCGGTTGCCATAATACTCTCTCGTGGTAACGTAAACCAGGAAGTACGTGTCATTTTCCCGGTGTGTAAAGAAGATTAAAAATTGGTCAGTAATTTTCTATCACATTCTCGATTTACAGAATGGTCTAAAATACGCTCCTGGGTTAACCTAGGATGTGGGGGTGGGCTGGTGCAGGACGGTGGTTCGATACGGATTCGCTAAGATTTCACAATAGTGTACCGTCCAATCCGGACCCAAGTGTTGCCAAACTCACTCCGAAGACGCCAAATCTGGCTATTTTTCAGATCCCTTGGAATTTTTTTTTTTTTACGCCACAGCTCCTTGGTTACTCTCTGGCTATTTTCTAGGTGTGAGCAGGCGGAAAATGTGTTAGGGTCATGGGTGAACATTAGGCTCACACGTGAAAGTTAGGGAACATATTCAGACAGTTGGTATTTAAAAATTAAATTGCTGTGAAGTTAGCGTTCCTGTGGTGTGGTGGTAGCTCATTCAGACTTGCAAGCTGAGAGACCCTGGGTTCGATTCCCCGTAGGGATATGAAATTTTCTAGTGGTGGTTTTTTTTCGGCCCTTCCTCTCAGAATTGATCCTTCGCAGTAATTCGGTACAATCCCTTGTGACACACTTCCCTAGATAATATGTAACATCATCTAGAAAATTATCAGACTGGGCTCACATTTCTACCCCTTTATAATAATGAGTAATGTAAAGAATCTGCCTTGCCATCCGATTACATAAGTATTGAATATTTATTCAGTTTCTATTTAATGTTCTCATGATTTCCAAGCACAAGCAGTGTAACAACATTAAAATAATACCTCACGACCCAGAACTCCTGCACCCAGGGGCGAAGGGTCCATATAATCAAATAATCACTGATTACCAGCCGAAAATGCCGTTGGTCGACCTTGGCCTTCGTGGCAAGTTAGACAAGAACACCGCCGAATCCTATTTATTTGCTCTTTGTCAGGCCTACTCTTACTTTGACCTACGTTCAGAACCTGATACCCCTCAAATTTTCTCTGCTCTATTCACTGATTAATAGGGATAAAGAAGAACCTGGACACCCCTACAGCCAAATATGGAGTGGCCTCACAAAAAAACTCAAAGAATGCAAGGAAATTCCACCGGCTAGTAAAGAAGAGCTGCTAATCAAGGTCTCCGCTTGATTTGTGGTACAGCTTTCACCCATTGCGGTTTAATGTGATGCGGAACAAAAATAACATATTGGTAAAACGAGACACTGTTTTGTAGCATTTAGTGAAATTCATTATTATCAAGGGCCTCTTTATTCGACAATAATTAACACTGTTGCTGACAAGTGACATGCCATCAGTCACAAGTTTACGACCACTTTTATTTTTCGCTCAGTTTAGAAATGAATCCACACTTACAGAAAGCCACATGAACAGTCTCACCATACACATCTCCATTCACAAGCCCAGTGCTGGTGTTGCCACGTTGCCTATTTTATAGTGCAATGTAGCTGATTCCCAAAATCTTTGGTTGGGGAAAGCACCTTGGGGTAGATTTACTTTTTCATGAAGGAGGTTTCTGACTTTATGAAACATACCGGTACAAACAAACTTATTAAATAAACATAAATTCTTCTTGGGAAATAACATGAATGACAAAACTTCTTGGAAAAGTAATTCAGTTGGCCCCCCTGTTCTCAAAACGGCAAGGTTTGACGATGGCAATACTCACATAGGCCTACCAATTTGCAAAAAGGTGGGCTCGGCTTCATGGTGTAGACTGGGCCTGAAAATTACGTTTTCAATAAAATTAGTACCTTCTTGTTTCAGGTCTGGATATTTGGCTAGAGGTGGAAACGGGGGAGGGGGAGGGAGTCGCTGAGCATAGAGCGGTTTGTCCAAAGATGTTGGTCAGTCTGCTACCCAAGCAACCAAAGGTCATTCTTTTTAAAGCTTGACAGATTGCCACTCCCCTAAGGTCTGGATGGATTTTCCCTGCAAGGTCGTGTTCCCAATGTTTGGTTTATTAGCCTAGGCCTGCTAGGTCTAGCCTAACTGGACCTAAATTCTACAATTTTGGAGCCATTACACCTTGGTGAGTGATAGTATACTTTATGCGATCCTGGCCCTGTAACTAATCTGTACTTTTTTGTGCCTTTTCAGCCAACCTGTTTCTAACTACTCAACCTTTTGTTGTAGCTTTTCAGAAATTGTGATGATGCCTACGGATTTTTAAAAGTCCATACTCTGTGTTACAGTATCATACTGTGAACATCAAATGTGACTCTACGAACGGATATTATTGCACTATCGACTAATACCGCAAACGTGACTATGAGTGACAATCATGTTCAACTATGATTACCCTGTTGAGAAAGTCAGCCTTCGCCCCTGCCTGCACCCATTGTACAACGGTAATGGCGTATATATGGGGGATCCTGTGGCCGTATGCATAATCCATACGTTAATTAACTTACTGCATTAACCGCAGTGAAAACTACTGATGTTTTGGGAGTTTCCCGTGGTTACCGCAGTGCGTTAACTAACGTAAGGATTATGCATACGCCACTGGTCAGTGTTTTTGTTTGATGGACTACTTTCAGCCGAAGCTCAGACCGAAGCATTCGTAAGACTCCGCCGAGCAGTGAGTGTCTCGATCTTTAACACAGAAACGAGTTTTTTCCTCATTTATCATATACAAGACTAACTCCCCGTTTTACAAATGGGAGCAAGATGGCTGAGATCTAGCGTCTACATGCCCCATTATCAAAACGAGACAGACAGGCAACGCACCAGAGGCGATAGAATACCTAGGGCACAGAAAGCCAACATAGACGAATGCATTAGACCCCATGAAAAAGTTGGACCACGAAGGGCAATCGGGATCAGCCCATACTGAAATTAATTCAAAGTAGGAAAAGTAAGAGAAGTGGTATGATCCGATTTTACCCGACTAAAACACAGTTAGGAACATCCTTACTTCATCCTGAAAATCTGGATCTTCCACAACCCTTAATAACAGAGGAGTTGAGAAAGACAGACTCCCAAGCTCATCTATGTAGATTAATAAAACACTAGATTTACCTTGAATTATTACAATAGATTTTGTAAGCTCTCCACAGTCCGTAACGCTGGGGGTGAACTGTAATACTCATGACTGTGATGATCCATGTAACTATCAAGACAGGTTGGATAATCTATTTTCACGACAATAAGGCGACTACATGAACTATGGAAAGTGCCATTAGTGACGTAGCTTGCCAGATATATAAAAGAAATGACATCGTATTTGACATAAGATGCGTTTATCTTGCCGTCATCGTTAGTGTCTTTGGGGGGNGGGGGGGGGGAGGAGTAACAAGCAGAGAGTGTAGTTTGAGAGAGTGAGTGATTATAGCAGTATTGTCATGTTTTGTGTGTCAGTTTAACTCTCGAAAGTCTGGGTGTCAGCTAGATGAGAGAGTGGTAGATGAGTGGCAATAGTGTGCATTTTCGGCCAGTTTTTGGTTCTTGAACGTCAGAGATTGTGCTTTCAGTACCTGTGCTTTTGGAGAAAATGCGAAACAAAATCTTCATTTTTCTGTTTTTTCAAGACTGCGGCTACACTTCGGAATGTGAAATTCCTTCCCTTTGTTTTAACTACCCTTCTATTACTGTAGTGCACACTGCGGTTTCCTAATTCAATACATTTCTCATGCAAAACTGCGCACCAAAGTGCTACATAGTGCCCTTTATCTCATACGGATGGTGATCATATATATACATACTTTAGCTCCAAAACACTGTCGTTGCTTCATCAGCAGATTTCACACATGTATCTGCATATTTACAGAGGCATTTTATTTTTCTAAGTTTAATTCTTAGTTAATCTCCACGAGAGACAACCCTTTCATTTAGTTCCACATAACTTATTCTTGAGATAAAAAGACTGAAAACGCCTCTGTAAGTACGTGCACTAATGTGTCTTAGATACATATGTGAGATTTGGTGGTGAAGTATCGCCTGCATTTTGAGATGAGGGTTTCCTGGGATCAGCGTCCACAACAGGGAAAAGCGCGCTATTCTGCACTTTGGAGCGCAACTTTGCATGGAAACTGTACTTTATTTTGAAAAAGGAGGTGCGCATCACAGTAATACACTGTAGGCTAGAATGAAAAGGTAGTGGATTCCTTAAAGTAGATTAATAGGTTAAATTCGTAACCATTGTTATTATAAAGTTCATGAATGTGTTTCTGAGCTGGCGTTTGAATCGCCCACACTGTCTATTCAAATAAAGGGGAACATAGTGGTATAACTTGGGACTCGTAATCCACATATAGATCTAGCTAACCCTGGTCTAGCCTTGCTTTTCCATGTACAGCCTTCCACATTAAAAATTATGAGGCATTGAAAACAGACCTGTAGTCGATTGGAACTAACCAAAAAATTATAGTACATGTAGATCTAGAATCTACGGTATGCACCCTTCCCTCAGTCCCATACTTCTGTGGCCGTATGCATAATCCTTACGTTAGTTAACGCGATGCGGTAACCACGGGGACACTCTCAAAACAATAGCAGTGTTCACTTAGTTAACGCAGTGCGTTACTTAACGTATGGATTATCCCTACGGTCCCTGGTCATGTAGTCCTCCTGCTCTGTAGCAATCAGTTACCCTGAGCTGTTATTAACAATTGAGGAACCACTCAAAAGTGTTTACAGTAAAGTGTCAGCTTACTGTCATATTCAATGAGGAGAGATAGACAGTAACCCGATTAAGCTGTAAAGTGTAGACAAACGCCTACATCAACCCGAATATCCAGAAGTTGACAGGTCCATGACGTCATGGAGACTTGAAATAGAGTTACCAAACTACATTTATCCCTCTATATATATGTGAGAATAGTTTGAATGAGATGACGTATATAAAGGTCATAGACTCTGATCAAGAAACACTAACGCACTAAATGACGTCACTATGCTTCAAACAAAGCCTAGGTCATATTTTTTTTTACCATTTTTGCAAAAACGCGGGGGGAAGACGAATCGGCGAGAAAAATTTTAAAAAATAGTCAGTGTGTCTTCGCAACTGCAAGACTGGCAGAAAAATATTGGTACATTTTAATGTTTGCAACATGTCAATATGGCCTTTGATTTCATAATCAAAATCAACAATGGCCAAAGCCTGAGTCGAACAATTTTTAAAGCACATTGACGAGTATTTGTGTCAACCAAACAATAACAATGAAGCTTGTTGTTATCTGCCAGCCTACCAGATTAACATACGTTCACAACCAAATCAGATTTTATAAAGATGTTCTATGTCGGCCTAGGAGATAACATATACTCAGAGCAGAAAAAAAAAAGTTTATAGATGTCAACTGTCGAGCTATGAGTTATAAACAAACACATTCACTGCCAAAAATAATGTTTAACGATGTTATTTGCCGGGCCAAGATGATTGACACGCACGCACACCCACAACCGAAAAAAAAAAGATTTCAAAATGGCTACGAGTTTACATACATACAACCACTGCAAGAAAATAATGTTTAAGATGTCATTTGCCTGGCTATGAGTTTTTCACACACACACACACACACACACACACACACACACACACACACACACACACATATATATATACACACACACAAACATATATATACACACACACAAACACACACACACACACACACACACACACACACACACACATACACACACAAACACACACACACACACACACACGCACTGCCAAGAAATAATGTTTAAAGATGTTATCGGCCAGTCTACGAGGTTAATGATATAGACTATATCCAAGCCAAATTTAAAAAAAAAGAGTTTACAGATATTTTCTAAAGTCTACGATGTGGACATGTACATACCCAAGCCAAACAACAATAGAAGTTGGAAGAAATTATCTGGCATCCGACGACGCTGAAACATACCCACAGCTTAAAAAAAATTAAAAGTTCAAATCTGTTATGTGGAAGGCTATGAGTTTAACAGGCACCCACATCCAAAACAAATACATATTGTTTAAAACTGCGGTCTGCCAGGCTATGAGATTGACCCCCGCCTACATTACAGGTCAGGGTAGGCATGAGGAAGACAACACCACACCTAAGAAAGGCATTAACCTACTTTCACTAACCTGGTTTGGCTACGCTGACCGCAGACGATATTTACATTATCCGTCTGATTAATTTATTTTCAATCTTTTACAGTGCCGTACTTAGAGAGGTCTTAAGCTAAACAAAGTTTTGAGGCTTCTTCTATTTCTGATAGAGATTAAAATCGATACACTGGTTCACATCGTTAGAAACTTATACATTTAATTAAATACAACACATTCAGAATAAGAATAATAAAAATGCGATTTATAAACCTCGTATCCAGGCTAATATCAGCTCACACGACTTCACACTATTATTACCCCAGCAGGCCTGATCCCTCTAGGACTTTCTCAGCTCCCTGGGAGCATACAAAGCAGCTGCTATTTATAGGCGCTGATCACTGGCATTCTTACAATATCTTCCACTTCCTACAGGCAGGCAGGTACCCATTTTACAGACATTTTTTTTTTCTCAAAGCACTCACAACATGACAGTGGTCGGGAATCGAACTCAAGACCTTTGGATCTTGAGTCCAACGCCATAACTATAAGGCCATGCTGCTCCACGTGCAAAGGACATTCAAAATTTGGTAGAGGTTCCATCATAAAGAGATGAGCTACTGATTAACAAAAGAGAAGAACAAAACCGTGTAAGGTCGTTCCCGCGACGACTTTATTCATAAACTTGGATGACGGCACGAAAAGGGTTTTGTGCCACCTTGCCCCCGAAGGCCTTGATTTCGCGCCACTTTGGTTTTGCGCCATCGTACCCGAAATCCGTTTTGGACTATTAATTTGAAACATTTCAGTTGCAGGAGCCAAATTGTAAAAGCTTCTTTGAGCCATTTAATAAAAATTTCTTCTCGAACCACAGGAACGTTCCGAGATAGCCAAGACTAGTCTGCAGGTCTGGTGCCACCACTGTACTCAAATTATATATACTGTTTACGCTGGGGGTCCTTTGGTTAAATTTTTCACAATTTTAAATTACATGAAAAGGGGTTAAAAATTTGGCCTTCTCTTGCAGATCACGGGTCCCCACAAATGAAATCCGCTGAAGCCATTGGGAAACACTGCCTGCAACAATTATTTTTGTACAAATTCAGAACTGAATTTCACCATTTTTGCGGTGTGGTTTCATGTTATATGATTATTTCTACACAATCTGTCCTTTGCTACTATCGACTCGGATAGTCCAATTTTTTTGACCAATTAGGCTTCTGCAACCTTCAGTTATAAGCAACATATATTCAGAAACACAAGCAAAATTTGGTGGAGATCCGTTGACAAAGAGCTGAGCTACTGATTGAAAAGAAGAAAAAGTGTCAGAATGATTATTTCAGCGAAGACTTCAAGACTTCAGTTCATAAACCTGGATGTGAGCAAACAAAGGGCGCATTGGTTTTACGCCACCTTGCACCCGAAGATCTTGGTGTTGCGCCACCTGGGTTTTGAGCCATCATACGCGAATATGGTTTTCGACTCTTAGTTTGAAACATTTCAGTTATAAGCAACATATTCAGAAACACAAGCAAAATTTGGTGGGGATCCGTTCACAAAGAGCTGAGCTACTGATTGAAAAGAAGAAAAAGTGTCAGATTATTTCCGCGAATACTTCAGTTCATAAACCTGGATGAGAGTAAAACAAAAGGTGCACTGGTTTTACTCCACCATGCACCCGAAAGTTTTGGTGTTGCGCCACCTTGGTGTTGAGCCTTCGTACTCGAATACCGTTTTCGACTGATAGCTATCAGATGTTTGCGTTACCGAATAATTATAGGCCTATGTGTTCTTCCCTCTGTTGTCTAAGCTAAAGCTATGTACGTGACATTCTTTTAAGTATTTGAGGAAACTTAAGTCAAGAAACTGCCTGCGATCTTGGAAAACAAAATATTCATCTTGACTTTGAGAAAGCTACTGATGAGGCTGCCACTGAGCATTTCCATAAATTGGGATACAGGGCTGTAGCTGTTCATTATACTATCAAACTTTAGATACTGAACATTTTGTGTCATCTTCTGAAATCGATACGTAATCCTACTCCCTTCTGTGACAAGACAAGTATTGTTGGTGGTCCGAAACCAATATGGCGCAAAATTAATATTGACAAAGATGGTGTAAAACTGGTGCAGTGCAAAATTATATAGTGAGTACAACTGATACTTGCAGAGGTTAAAAAGGCTTTAAAAGTATATTTGAAAAGATTGATTAAGATCATGACATGTTTAGTTTTGTAAAATCATAAGTTAAGATAACAAATTTAATGTTATTCTAGAATCTATTCTTGAAAACTGCTTTTTTTTTTTCAGCGAAATGCACCAGATTGGGAAAAAAAATGATATTTGACGTCACATTGTTCCTTGACGCCAGTCAAGTGAGCAGTTTTTTAAAATCAATTTTCCATGAAAATTAACGTGAAATTATTCCGAAATGTTTCATTACATCTGATGATAATAAGTAGACGAGATGTTGATTCTTTCTCTAAATACAGTGGTGAACAGAACTGTGTATCCTTTTCACGGACAGACTTGGTACAAGTTCAGCGTATACAAGAACAAACACCTCAGAAACTTCAATACTTTTACTGTGAAGTAGTCTGGCCGAGTGGTTACAGCGCTGAAGTCGAGATCTAAAGGTCTTGGGCTCAACTCCCGCCATGGTCTTGTTGTAAATGCCTTGGGAATATGTTCCATTCACATTCTCAGTAGTCCACCAGTCTGTCAAATAAGTATCTGGCTTTAGGCAATGAAGTAATTTGCCAGAATGCCAGAAAAACTTGTAGATGGCAGCGGCACTATATTCTCCTCAGGGAGTTGGGAAAATCTTAGAATGATCAGGCCTGCCGGGGTAATACTAGTGTTAAGTTGCCTGAGCAGGCATAAGACTGGATAGGAGACTTAAAACCGCATTGTTATGTTGATTATGTTGATATATTACCATAAAATGAATGCAGAATTCATTTTTAACGTCAAGGCACCAATTATCTTCCTAGAATTTTCGAAACAACACGTTATAGCAAAAGTACTTATCATTATTATTATCATTATTATTATTATTAGGGTCTTTGTGGGCATCATGAAAAGATTACTCCGGAGATCTGGAGCCAACAATGTGATATATTTATACGCTGTTTACAGTGGTGATGATGGTGGTGGTNGGGGGAGGGGGGAGGGCGTCCTTTCATTAGATTTTTCGGAATTTCAATTTAGATGCAAAGGAGTAAACAATTAATTCTGGCTTTCTTTCACAAACTACATGCCTGCACAAATTAAATTCGTTTGGGCCGTTGGGAAAAGCTGCCAACAACAAATATTTTTTTAGTAATAATTGTAAGAGCTGCATTTTTTGCTCACATTTGCGATGTTGTTTCAGGTTTTTTGAATATTTACATGCAGTCTCTCTAAAGGACATATTTTATTTGCACTACTTTTCCCTGATGACTTCCTGCGCTCTACTTTTTTTTAACGTGACGCCTGCCTAACGTCGCATTCCATAAATGAAATCAAATGTTAATTTTGGTGACATTTTACTCAGATTTTTAAGCTGAATCTGAGGACATCATTGGAATTCCTGCGCTAGCTCAAAAACTTATGGAATTAAATGTCTTCATGTCGATGAAAGTGTTGTGTTATATTCTGCGTTTTCATTAACCTCATTTGTCATTTGGCGTGTGCTCCAATGTTTATTTTCTTGATGTACGAGATTACGAGATGTACGTATTACCATAAAACAAGGTGTTGAATGAAGAATTCATTTTTAAGGTCAAGGGACAAATTACCTCCGTGGAATTTTCGAAATAACACGTTAATTGTCAATTCGCAAGTGAACAGCTTACCTCCCCTTATCTGCACTCATGATAACAACGTTCAGCTGTTTAAAGGGTGCCCATCTATCGGCGGCCAAACGGGGGTCCAGGTCTGGACTCTGGTCTGACCAAAACTGTATTGTAAGGGATGGTAAAACCTAACTTTAAACCATTAAATGCAGACATTAAGATGTTGTACATTGGTTATGTCATTTAAATCAATATCTATACAGAATTCTACTGTCTTTTTAATGTTAAGAAGAATTCATTCTTGGACAGGTCTATTTCAAGATTAATTTTTCCTCATGTGAAAGAACGTTATCAAAGTGTACCAATAACAATAACAATAAAAATACTTATTATTTAGCCCCAGTAAACGTGCAGTGCATAGGAGCATTATATGCTAAACGATATCATAAGTTCCAGAGCATATTAACACACATGTATATTCTTCTAGATCTAGCTTTCAAATCCAACATAGTTTGTCCCGGGACTTCGGCCAGTGCGAATAAGGATTATGAAGGTATGAAAGTACATAATGGAGATAGACTAGATGTTGGTATTTTATTATCGATATGGGCCTCTGATCTTACCTATCCTTTGCACAAAGGTAGATAAATATAAAAAAATTTACTGAACTCTTGTCATGAACTTCACGAGGCAGCGTGGTGGTATGGTTTGTGAGTTGTATTTAGAAACCGAAGACTGTCAAGTCTAAAGTTTGTGTGTTTGACTCTTTGACCGGGCTGTTTACGTTGTGGTGTCGTTTGGATGATACTTCACTCCCCTTTGTACACTCAATTGAGATGTAAATAAGTAACTGGCTTTAGAGCTGGGGAGACCAGAGCGCTGCAACGCGGACGACCAACAATGACTTTGTTGTGTTTTTCAGTTGAAATATTATGTATTTATTTGTATGATATGTACTCTGTGTACACATGTCTTTATATTATGACTGAGAAGTATAACACTCTACAGATTTGTAAACCAATAAAAAACTGTCAATAAAAAGTCGTATTTTTATTCTCATTTTCATGTGTAATACGACGTTTTACGTCTACATTGATTATAATATAACGTTTTAACATATCTCTTGGGCAAGATGAGCCAACTACTAAGCTCGATCGATCGTGTGAAAACAAGATGCGACTTTGGTCTTGTTCAAGTTAACCGTTGACACTGATCATGGATAAGACTGTTTAAAGTGCTTTATCCCAAGGATGATTGCTTTACCCGGGTGTAATGGCAATAAACAGAGAACTCCATTTACAGACTTTGGTGTTGAAAAAGATTTGAACAGCTGAGTATCAAACTCTGATGGTAAGATAATATATCACAACCTCTAGAGATTGATAACTTGGTTGTTCACAGCTCTTCAGTTGTACAACGCTTTATCTGTCCATGGGCATCTTTTTCCCCGCGGTCCCTCCCATCTGGGTTAATATTTGTTGTGACTACATGCTGTTTTTGAGGAAGCTTGTGAATGTTTGGGTACTTTGGTGAAAGGGAGAAAGAAAAGAGGAGACAGGAGGGTGATATTATAACTACATTACATTCTCCCATATGTACATGCTGGATGAGTCTTTTCCCTTCGTTGTTTCCTTCATGTATCAGCTGCTAAGGTTTCGATAGCTAGAGTATCGTTTGATGTAACTACACCCAATCAAATTTCCATTTCATACTGTGAAGTAAATTAGTAGGCCAATTTGTTTCCTGGCACATACATTTTAGTGTATTTACAGTATTCGTTTGTATAACATTACCATATATGACAATCGATACTCACCGTATTCGATACCACTTTGTAATATAACAATCGATACTCACCGTATTCGATACCACTTTATAATATAACAATACATTTTGAACGGCACTCACGGCCAAAATAACCTGCTCCTTCAGGGGTAACAGGTCAGTTATTCTTCCCATATCGTAAGCTTTCTGGGAAACCTTGTTCGAAATCTCTGCCACGGGGAAGGGGAGCTAAGAGCGTTTTCTATCCTTCGATCATGGACTGCAGTGTCTCATTTGTTCCTATAATCCATAATTTTATCAACTGAAAACTGTTAATTACACGCCTGGGCCAGTGATGGCGTTTATTAATGACTGTCCCTCGCACGCCTACGGTCTATTTTCGACACCGTTTTCCGCTGTTCGCTATCAAGTTCAAGCCTTCCGTGAAAATTGGATGGGATGAGCGACGCCTGCGTAGATGATCAAAATTTCTCAGCAGACAGATTCCTATGCTATCTTGGCACCTCCGTGGCGTGTCTATGTTTGTATATATAATATGTACTTAGTGGCAGTTCGTAGTGTTTTCTACACGTTATATGAATTGGAGGATGACCGTTAGGGTTATTCCCCCTTGCCACACATTTTGGAGGGGAGGGAGGATTTGTGAATTTTGGGAGAGTTTTTGGATTTTTTTAAACAATTTTTCCCACCCAGTGTCTGCGTAAATGGAAGAAGGAGGTAAAAATTATGCTGCAGTATTAACCCCAAGTAAAAGCTGTTTTCAGATGTTGTATTGAAATCTTATTTTCTTCCCCACTCTCTCTCTCTCTTTCTCTCTCTCTTTCTCTCTCTCTCTCTCTCTCTCTCTCTCTCTCTCTCTCTCTCTCTCTCTCTCTCTCTCTCTCTCATTCCCTCCATCTGCTCTCGTTCTCTCTCAGTCTCACCTTCCCCTTACTGTTTTTCTTTCTCTTTTCCTCGCCCACTGTGTATGCCTACGTGTTAGCGTGTCTGAGTGCATGCGTGTAGTGTGTGTTGTGTTGTGTTGTGTTGTGTTGTGTTGTGTTGTGTTGTGATGCGTGTGTGTGTGTGTGTGTGTGTGTGTGTGTGTGTGTGAGTATGTGTGTGTGTGTGTGTGTGTGAGTGTATGTGCTTGCGTGTGTGCTTGCGTGTGTGCTCGTATGCGTGCAATCATCGCAACATGAATAAAAAGCTAAGAGATGGACAGAAAGAAACAGTCAAGAGAGATTGTTTCGCTATTTCCATTGGTCGATAGTAAAGCAGATGTCCAGTCTTTACAACTCATAATATATTACAAAGGGGATTAAAGTAGTATTAACGTCTGTCCAGTGTATTTAAGGGGATGGGAAAGAGTTGAAATTTAAAAGGCGATTGGTGCGATCGCCCCCGTAAGATTCAACTGAAAATAGCAAGACCGGAAACGCGTAGGACATGAAAAGACTGTACTAAGGACACGGCGTCTTTAACTTGAATGCACATCTGGGATCAAAGACTCTCGCTAAGTACCTTTTCAGTTGTCACTGCATTCCAGGATAACTCAAAAACATCATAGGCCTAATGATTATTGAACTTTTGTATCTTTAAGTACAGAGGTCTAGCCAAGGACAATGACCGCTAACACAGAATGCTTGTGTAAGGTTTTAAACCGACACGTTCGATGGCAAAAAGGTTGTCTAGGGTCAAATTAGATGTTAAATAATGAAACAGAAATGAGTATTTACATAAGGTAGTCTAGTTCAAAATTACCGTGGCCTTATTATGATTTTGTAAAACTTAACATCTGAAACACAGACTTAACCAACTGATGATCTAGGAATGCTAGCTAAAACTTTGGGTTCAGACGGCAGCTCGAAAAGCTATTAAAGCTTATAAAGTAATAGTACAACCGAAAAAAAAAAAAGGCAAAATAAATTACAGATCTGTAACCTAAACCCACAGCCCCCCAACCCCATCCGACAGTTGACAGGAGCATAGAAAAATACACCTCTACAGTTTGTGGTAATTAATCTAGGCACGATTTTTTTGTTTTGTTTGGTTCCCGCTCCTTTCCGGTTGGCACTTCGGCCTCATACTGTGGGGCAATGTTACTGTCATGTGTTTATTAAGTGGCTTCCTTCCTTGACCAACTGACACTCAAATATATATGTATATATGTTGGGGATAGTAGAGTCTCTGATTCCCCAATAAAAGAACACCACCATGTGTTAAGTTTTCAGTAAAGTCCTATCTCTAAAGCCCTGGCCGTGATGGGTTCCAGGAGTGAAACGCTAATTAGGCACAATTTCTGAGTTTGGGGTCATGTGCTGAAATTTCAAAATAATGTCTTTAGCAGTAGAGCCCTGATCTTTTAACACACGATGGAAAAGGGAAAGTAATTTTATGAGGTATTGAAAAGTTAATTTCTGTAACTAAGTATCACAAGGCGTCAAAATAATTCATAGTCTTTATTTTTAGTATCTTTTGGCAGCGGAAGTTAGCTATGGTCGCAGTGTTTCTTAAGTTCCTGTTTCCCTCCCCTCCCTTACCAGCCTACCTAGTGGTTGAATCTTGAATCTTGGTGGAGCAGAGACAGAAGATACCATTGATTTGCACCCCTCTTCAGTCCCTCCTAATAATGACGACTGATCCGCCACTTGCTCATGTTTTCAGAAAAAAACAAACAAAAAAACTCCGTCAAGGTTGTTCTGAACAGTCATAACATTGTTATTAATAACCGAAGTGAACGATTGTCAATGTTGAGTTTTGTCGTCAGTAATCAAGCTTTTTCCGAGTAGGTATCTGATTACGAAAACCACAATCGCGTGGTGTTTTTTCAAGGTAAGCGGTGGTCATCTTGTACTTGAATCAAGTGAATGAAGCTCTAATGGGATGGGGGTGATGGAGCGGATGAAATGTGGAAGATGGGCAAATCAGATGGAGAATGTATTACTGAAGGAGAAATGTGGGCAAATAAAATATGTATTCTGAGTGGAAACTTGAATTGAGTGACAGACCAGAGAAATGGAGCGATAGAGTGAGGGTGAACGATTTTTGTATTATCTTATTACTTGTATTATTATTATGATTACAATTGTATTGCATTGTACCTTAATTTGTTTTGTAAATACGTTGGAATTGGCCGCAGTGCCTACAATAAACGACTGAACTCTAACAGCAACTAGGATGTGAGGTGCATGATCCCCCTTGTGACGTTTGCTTGGAAGATAATTACGCAAGACGTTAGCTATAGGTTTAGGCAATCTAGATCTATGTGGCTAATTGCAGCGAAGAGGTCAAAATTTTACACTGTGGTCAAGTTACTACTATGACCAGATTCACTCACGCACTGGCACATTTGCCATGGACAGTAACTCTTAAAGTCACGACATATAATAGAAGTGTTATCTTCTCTACCGATTGAGAATGCCAGCGATATATCTCATTAAACATACAGCTTTTGTGATCAGGGGCGGAGATCTCAAGAGAAGGGCAGGGGAGTGTCTCTAAGATCTATAGAGTAGTAGTACAAGCAGCATAGAGTCTTAAGCAGCACTAGTGAAAATGATTACGAGAAGCTAAAACTGAAAATTAAGCTAGAAGGAACATGAAAAACTGAAACTTACTTAACTAAAACTGAAATATCTGGAAATATTAAAACTATTTAATCCCTAGTCTTCACCGGCTGTCGATAATTAAGTGCGTTGTGGGGCATATAGTGCCCCCACACTCCTTATATAGCAGAAAATAGAAAAACCTGCGTTACGGCTATCGTGATGCAATCAGTGCCCCATACTCATTATAGAACAGAAAACGGGAAACCTGCATTACGGCTATCGTGGGCCACACAGTGACCCATATCTATAGTAATAAAACTCGTCAGCCAAATTTGTGTCACAGATTTCTTGAGAACTACGGAACGTAAAAACATGCGGTTTTCACCTAAATTCGTAGAAAAATATACAAAAAGTAGCTATACACATCAGTCCTCTTTATTTTTTTTACCCTTAAAAAAAAAAAAAGAATGTGTATAGCAACGAAATACAATCCCCGATTGATCTTTTCAATCCGCCCGATTCGCCAATCGTCCAACTTTTTCACGGAGTCTAATGCATTCGTCTATGATGCTTTTCGGTGCGCTAGGTATTCTTCTACCGTTGGTGCGTTGCCTGCCTGCCCATTTGTAAAATGGGGTGTTAGTCTTGTTTTTTTTTATATAGTAAAAACACACATCTTCTTGTAAGACTGTCGTGAGGCACGAAAGTAGCCATGAAAATTTATAAATGGGAAAAGAGAAAATCATAATATATGCGCTATAATAACTCGACATTCCTTTCATATCAATTAATTTCATAATGAAAGGACTAAGAGAAGCATATGCGTATCTGCTGTAAATAGGCCTAATTATTTCATGTGTGCTGTATTTAAGTGTACATGTTTATTGTCACCAACCATCACCATCCATTCAAAGTCGTCGCGATAGCTGAGGTCTTCATCGCTTTCATCACTTTTTCTCTTGTAATTTCTACCATCATTTTCGCTCACGTCGTCGTTTGTGCGCGATTTTCTGCGTCTTCCCTTTCATCGTAATCGTCACATTTCCACTTATTAAAACTAAATATGATTCTGCCCAATGACACAAATTTTTTTGAAAAATGTTTAATGAATTTATTAACAAAATGGTCAACGTTTCGTGTTAAACACTTTTTCAAGACTGACAATGCAAGTTAAAGACATACATTTCCACTTATCTGATCTTAGATGGGCAAGAAAGCATGTTAGATTACAGGCTGATAGACAAGATTGGCATTTTCCGTCGTCTGGCATTGTTTATTTCAGTCAAGGGCTGTCTCCATTCAGTCATGAGTTGACGTCATCGGTCTGTCAACTCAATGAATTTGGTTGACCTAATAATAACTATTTAAAAATTTAAACTATATGTGTGTCAAAACTGAATTTCGCTCTTTACCCTCGCGATATAGACGTTCTTAGAATGATTGCTTCCGCAGTTATAGTCACTTATACGTTTGCATCATCGACATTCTTAAAGGGGTATTGAAAACAGAAAGTTATTTACTACATTAATATTTTTTTTCTCTGTTCAAAGATGCTTTGGTCAAGTCAGTAGAAAGCTTTTGCTACTGAAGAACTTAACAACGAGGTATTTAATGCAAACAATTGTTAATGTTAACACCAGGTTTGGACTTCACGATCGAAAAGGTCTGCAAAAAGTGTAGAATGTACGCAAGACTGAAAAACTCCAAGGAGAGAAGGACCGTTTGAAACCTCAGCCATCGGTCACTTGGGGTCTTAGACGCGCTAGGTCCGAGCATAACATCAAGCTTATGAATACGTTCGCTGAATATATGCCTGGAAATGTCCGTGAGGCGAGGAGTACAGGTCATCCCTATAAACATTACGAGTGAGAGTCTCAGACCAATTCTATTGCATGATTTAGAGTTGTCTCGTACAACAACTTTAAAATTAAAGGTGAACATGCACATCAAAAATTAATATTCTGTTTTCCAGTACTTTTCCTCTCTGAAAAAAATCTATGGTGCCCACCAAACCACTTTCGCGAGGAGAGAACCTCGTTCTATTACCTTGCGCGTGTGTAATATAACACACTGAGGAGAGCTAGAGTGACCGGGATTTGCTCTTGCTCTAAAGTTTTTTCCCTTCCCCGAACAGCAGCGGCTTGTGACAAAAATCATGACGTCACTGAAGTTCCAGCAGTTACAGACATCTTTATCTGACAGTTTTCAACTTTCAGTTAAGGTTCTGGTCATCCATATTCAACAGTAAAGTATGACAGTGTAAGCCAGGTAAAGTATTCTGCATTTCTATTGCCTCAGGATGATTTCGTTTGACACAGCTGCTGCTTACAGTGGAATTAAAAGATTCATACCGATATGTTATCACCCGTCCGCAGAGCTCTGGCAAAGACAGCTTGGCCGCGCGGCTAGAACGTATTCGACGTCAACTTATGGCCGCTTTGCGCACCGTGGATGTAAGAATTCGGACTTTGCATACTGTAACCCTGTGTGGTCATGGACAGGCAAAGACATTATTATCACGTTTACAGACACCTGAAAGACTGTTTTATCAGAATGATAGGTGTTTTATCAGAATAATAGAGTATCACAGGAATTAACATGGTCTGTAGGACGATTCAGCTTTCCTTTAAACATAAACTCAGTGATCTTGACATTAGTGCCAGTCTTGACATTGATGTCAGGGTGCTAATTTGTGATTGGTTTCAGACCAGAATGGAAAGCGAACCAGGGTGGATTGATGACGTCTAGTTTTCAGACGAAGCGCATTGCTTGGTATCCAGCTACATCAAATTAAAAAAGAAACAAACAACTGTATCTCTTGAGCCGGTAAGCCACCCCCGTATGTGCTTGAAAGGCCTTTACAATCACAGAAATGCACAGCTTGGATGGTCTCTAGCAGCCGTGACCTGGCTCCAGGATGATGACGGTGACCAAAGAATGTTACGTTACCATGCTCAAGCAGTTCTGGGTAGTATTAGGACAGCGCCAGTTTCATCGTGATTGCCAATGGCTTCACCAGGATGGGGCTACAAAGGTTACAGACCTGTAATAGGATTGGATCCTTTTTTTCCTCTATAGGGAATATTAACATTTTGAGCTGCCTTCTGAACCCAAAGTTTTAGCTTTTACCCAGACCCATACCAGATTGAAGCTCATTATGTGGCCCAAATTTTAAAACTTACCCAACTCTAGCAAGCCCATTGAAACAGACCCTACATTTTCACTGGTCAACGCCAAACCCCTCTTCTTCCGCCTCAGCACACCCTCGACCTGGCAGTTCCAGCCCAGGGCTAAATAGTGCCTGGTAAAATAAAGTGAAATGGACACAGTTTCCCATCATATCAAAATTTCCCCCCCTGGAGCCCTTATTACTGGAAGCAGGGCATGCCAAAAGAGGGAAAAGGGGAGATGTAATATACCCCCTAAGTTGTACGACCACAAAGTGAAAGTACAATTACAGGCCTGTAACCTATTGCTTTCGGTGACTTCAAGCAGTTTCACCCCAGTATACAAAGGTCTAGACCTCCTAGCTTTGCCACTACACCCACCCTATCTTCTCCCGTATCTCTCCCAACAATGCTGGTAAATAGGCTGCTCTGTTCTGTATAACAACAATGACAAGAGGGCTATAAAGGGCCTGTAATGGCTTTTAATTTCTGTCTCGCTGCAAAGGAGAAAATGGCCTACTCCGACCTTCCAGATCCGATCGTTAAATACGACAGCGGATATTGGCTCTTCTTTCTTTCTTTTCACTGTCCCTCTCTCTCTCTCTCTCTCTCTCTCTCTCTCTCTCTCTCTCTCTCTCTCTCTCTCGCTCTCTCTCTCTTTTTCTATCTTTAACACACACATGTACATATTAACACACACACACACACACACACACACACACACACACACACACACACACACACACATTGCAGTATGTTCCTTTGTCCTTCCTTCTTACCTTTCTCTAGTCTCATCTCTTCTACGTCTCTGGTTTCTTTGCCCTCCTTCACCCAATGATTTCGTTCCTCCGGAATTCTTTTCTCACTTTCTCATCCTTTCTGTCTTTTGCTTTCTCATTGTATTTCGTTTTTTTTTCTTTCTGAGATTATTTCTATCTTTAACACTTTCTCTCTCTTCCCTCTGTTTCTTTCTCTCCCTCTCTCTCTCACTCTCTCTCTCTCTCTCTCTCTCTCTCTGTCTTTCTCTCTGTTTCTCTTTCTTTCTCACCCTCTCTGCTGTCCTCGTGTTTTTTTTTCACTTTATCTTACTTCTCTCTCTTTCTGGCCAGTTCTACATCCTAGGATCTCAGTCCTTTTCTCATCGTTCTTCTCCATCTTTCTCTCTTTCTTTAGTTGCTTATCGTTTCTTTCTTTCTTTCTTTCTTTCTTTCTTTCTTTCTTTCTTTCTTTCTTTCTTTCTTCCTTTCTTTCTTTTTTTTCATTCTTTCTTTTTTAGTTCTTTCTCTCTTTCTCACTTTCTTTGCTTTCGCAATACTTCGTTTTCCATTTCTGTGTGTGTGTTTTTTTTCCTTTTCTCTCTCTCTCTCTGTCTCTCTCTTTCTCTCTCTCTCTCTNCTCTCTCTCTCTCTCTCTCTCTCTCTCTCTCTCTCTCTCTCTCTCTCTCTCTCTCTCTCTCTTAACCTCTCATCCTTATCCCCCTTTCATCCCTTCTTCAAGCAAAAGAAACAAAACCAAATTCTATTTTTTTTTTGAAACCAAACTTTGTTCACTAAAACCAAACCCAGTTTCTTCAGAATGTCCGCAAATCGAAGATTCCAGTACGGCTGAGCAAATTCTTTGCTTGTCTGAAAGTTGTTTGCATTTCTTTAATTGCAGCCGAAATTAGACATTGCTTTGAAAACTCTCAAAAGATATTAACTTGACGACAGGGATTATTTGTACAAATATTTAAGAAGTAAAAAATAAACACTCGAAATGTTTTAGGGCTTTCGTTCAAATCTAATTCACCTCTCACGTTGTCTATGTATATTCGGTTGAATGTTACCAGTGAGAGACGGATAGACTGACAACAGGAAACAAACAGCCAGTGAACAGATAGGGACAAGTCTTAGTATAGTAAGGAACAGAAACAGAGAGAGTGAAAGAGAGAAATCGACAGAGGGAGCAAGAGAGAGGACGAAGATGTGCTCAATCTTACAATCCATCAGTCTCTCTTCTCTGTCTGTTCATCTGTACGTCGATCTTTCTAAAATAATTCCCGTCCCACATCCATCCGTCTATCCGTCTGTCTTTTTGGTTTTTTGTTGTCTTTTTTTTTATCCGTCCGTTGTCAGCCTATCTGTCACTCCATCTGTTCTTTCTCTTGCTTATCCGTCCGTCCATCAATCAGTGTGTCTGTCCATTCATTTCTCTCTTCGCTTGCCTGTATGTCCATCCTCTCTCTTCACGCTTTCGTTCATATACATTCTGTCTATCCATGCCTTCACTCTTTTATTGTTTATTCTTCCGTCTGTCTGTCGTCTGTCTGTCTGTCTGTCTGTCTGTCTGTCTGTCTGTCTGTCCCACAACTCACTTCGTCAGTGTGTCTGCCTGCCCAACCATTAGTTTTACTCTTTCGTCTGTCTGTCTGTATGTGTGTCTGCCTGCCTGCCTGCCTTCCTGCTGTTTCGTTCGCCCCACACTTTAATCATCTGTCTGTCGCTCCACAAGTCACTCATAGGTACTTGAGTATTGTGCAATCATCGACTCATATTGTGCGCCTCTGACGACAAAAAACCGTGGGGGGGGGGGGGGGNGGGGGTATCGACTAGTCACAGACGTTAATTTACTGGTGTCCAATTCACACTCCTCGCAATTAATGTTGCTCCCGTGCGTCACCCGACATATTTCTCGCGACCTGGTAACCCACTTGACATCACTTCTCTGAACTCTCTCAGTCCCTAAACGGTTAAGCCGGGGTAGATACTGAGAGAAATTAATATCACACCCCAATGTCTGAAAATCAGGACTGAAAACAGGAGGTGGTAAAAGATAAACAATTGAGAGTTTGAGCATGAACGATGAGATCTCTCACCATCGTAAAAAAAGTACATTACCTCTGCATGTTGAACGCTGTTGAGGATGCACACAGCACCGATACACTAATGTAATTCTTACGATGGTAAGAGATCCCATCGTTAATGCACACGCGCTCAAACCTCTTCTAATTCCGACTGTTTACCGCGTTGACTTTTAATCGCAACGCAAAGCTCGGTCTCTGTTCTTGTCATTTCATACTGGAGAGAGGCATCCACGGCACAGCCCAGCCGGTTAACAGTGACCAAGTACTTTGGTTGATTGGTCATTCCGCAGTAATTAGTCCCTTAGAGCGGTTATCCTATTCGGAGACTTCCAAAAAACCTAAAGATAATTTCTGTATATAGAGGCCATCAGGTACAAGATATGTGACCGTATCCATAATCTGTACAAAGATTATGAACGTATTGCTGTTAACTACGATAAACATAGCTATGGCTTTGGGAGTTTCCTGTAGATACTGCAGTGAATTAGCGAACGTAAAGATTATGCATAAAGCCATTGGTTCATTGTAAAACAATACGAGCTTCCAAACTACTAAAAGCCTTCATTTATGAACAATTAGCTTGGAAAGCTACAGAAAAAAAAATCTTCTTAGCAAAACTAGGCCGTCAGACGCCCACTGTTTTTTTCTGTTTGCCAGCTTTACCGCTTGTTTGCCAGTGATTACTCAAGTCATTCACCTTTTCGAGACTCGCTCACAAGCCATCACAAATAATGGGTTTGTTTGTCCTGGCTGGCTGGCTGATTTGAAAAAAAAAAATGAATTATTGCGGTTTGAGAGTAGTTCTCAAAATCTGAAGACAATCAAGTCTGGTTTTGTGGGTTCGGCTCTCTGGCTAGGCGGTTTACTTTGTGGTAGTCTTGGAAAAGACACTCTACTCGCATTTCCTCGCTGGATTCATTTGTGAATGGATACCTGGCAGTCAAGCTAATGGAGACCAGTGGTGGTATACATAATCCTTAAGTTAGTTAACGCACTGCGGTTGCCACGGGAAACTCCCAAAACATTAGTAGTGTTCACTGTGGTTAAGGCAATGCGTTAGTTAGCGGATGGATTATGCACAGAACCGTGTACTGCGGTGACTTACAGTACCTTTTTCATAGATCTTATTTGTGATATGTAGCAGTATTATACGTAATATATATATGCATCATCATTACTGAGGTATCATCATGAATGAAATCAGAAATGCACACGTATAGCCTTAAATTTAAATGACATTGTAATACAAGTTTAACAAGTTTATTTAAAGCTTATTGTACAAAAAAAGTAAAAGCATTGAGACAGGGGGACACACACTCACAAACTGATGACACTCTACACAGAAATGACACAAGCAAACCGGATTAGACTTAAGTATAGTGGCCTAAACAAAAAAATTTCATTACAATATTCAAGACATTTCACCTGCAGGGCAAAGATGGTGAATGTTATCTTATTGTAAATGTATCTTTTTTTTATTTTTGTAATCCCTGTTGTTTCTATGAAGGCGTAATTCAATATCATTTTTCTCTCATAGATGTGCCCCGAGGCCTTTACCTCTAATGTTAATCCGCCTTGCCGCTAGGAACTTCTCACCCACGCTATTGGCTGTATCACTTCCTATTTCTGTCTATTCATCTCTGTACACTCGTCAGTGTAGTAGATCTTATGTCTGTCACTCCAATCTCTATCCTTGACTCTTGCATTTCTTCTTTTATCCTCTTCCTCTTAAAACATGATAATTAAAATTGAAGACAACACACCCAAAGGGTAAATCTATCCCAAAGTCAATTACCTCCCCCTTGACCATGGCTGGCGTGAGTCCTGCCCACATCATTGCTCTCCCTTGTCCGCTCTTTATCCTCTCAGCGCCCCACTCCGCTCCACTCCACTCCTACTCCAGCAGAGTAGCTGAGGAGACAGCGTCTTTTCACCAAGAGGCCATTGCTGTGTTTGTACGGGTTCTTGACTTTAGAGTAAAGCTGTATAATTACATCTATTAAAGGATAATCCTCACTGTTTTAGAGTCTTCCCCCTTCTTCTTCCTGGTCTCGTCTCTCTTTTCTTGCCCTTCCTTCTCTTCCTCCTTCCCCTCCTCCTTCTGTCTCATCTCCTTTCTCCTCTTCTTTCTCTTGCTCCTGCTGTTGCTGCTGCTGCTTCTCCTCTTCTGCCCCTCCCCCCCCCCTACATTCAGCGCGTTCTACTTTCGCCTGTTTCAATCCGACAAATCCTTATTTATGAGATGTTCTGATCTCGCACTGTTCTCTTTTCCCGGCGACATAAAAAAAAATACATTTAAACAGTTTTAAGTATACACCGGTTGCATTTTTTATGAAAAAAACTTTTTTTTTCAGGGTGGGGTGGGTGGGGATGTAAGGCGGTATAAAATTCAAAACGTTTATATTTGAACTATGTTTACAACCACAAAAATAGTCTGGTGACATTTTATCACAGCTAAAAATAAACACTTCGTTCAAAACAACGACAAAAAAAAACAACAAAAACAACATGAACTTTCTGTCGAGAGCTGAAACTGGATACTCATCAAATGAATGTTATATTATATATGTCAAGGAAAAGGGCGAACGTTAATCCTTGAGAAACACGTAACCAGCAGCCATAATTTTATGCATAATCCTTGCCTTGATCAAGTCAATGCGGTAACTAGGGTAAACACTACTAACGGTATGGGGCTTTAAATAATGATAATAATAATGCGGTTTATAAGTATCATATTCAGGCTAATGCCCGCTCATGCGACTTCACACTATTATTACCTCAGCAGGCCTGATCACTCTAGGACTTTCTCGACTCCCTGGGGAGCATACAGTGCCGCTGCCATTTATAGGCGCTGATCACTAGCATTCTGACAATATCTTCCACTGCCTATAGCCAGGTACCCATTTTACAGACGGGTGGACTGAGGAAAATGTGAATGAAATGCTTTCCCAAGGCACTTACAACATGTTTATCTCAATGCGATAGTCAACGCAAGGCTTATGCTTATATGGCTATATATAGGTGGTAAGGCATAATTATTCTATAATATTATCATTATGAATGGGTAGGAATGTGAGCCCGATCAAAAATTATCTGGAAAGTGTTTGGTAGGATTTCCATATGTGGTAACTCCTACAACTATGGTCAGTATCTTAATTCTCAAAAACGTACTATTAATAATCCTAACCCTAACCCTACCCCCCTAACCCTAATCCTACCCTTAACCCTGACACTAATGGGCATCGAGACAGGAGCATCAGTAGAAGCGAGCGCAACTCCTTATCGCCAGTTACCACATATGGAAATCCTCCAATCGTTCCAAGGATTTTCTAGATTTACTATGAAAGATCTGCTGAAAAGAAGGACTCAAGAGGTTAATACTAGAAAATTTCTTTTCCCTACCGAAGATTGAACCCAGGCCCCTCTCAGCTTGTAGGTTGAATGTGCTACCACAACGCCACAGGTATTTTGACTTCACAGCAATCTAAACCTTAATACCAATCCTGCTGCCTGAATAAATATTGTTCCCTTACTTCCACATCTGAGCTTGTGTTCACCCGTGACCCTGACATACTTCCCAACTCTTCACCAGTGTGCTCGATTTCGCCGTAATACAACCCTTTCCCTAACCCCTTTTCTTTGCTAAACAATGACAAATGCTCATTCATTTACGGCGAAATCAAGTTCGTCCCTGTTCACAAACACAAATGAAGAACTGACCAAGAAAAAAAATATCACTGTCGAACTATGCACAGACTCCTGTGCGATTTTGGAACCACATGAATCGTTCTGATTTCTTGGTTAAGGTAAGCACCCCTGTTACATCTGCGTATCTTTTGTCTGTCCTCCTCTGCTTCCTCCAGATTCTCCTACTCTTTCTCTCCTTCTCCCCCTCTTCCTCCTCCTCCTCTCCCCCCCCCTCTTCTTTTTCTTCCACTTATCATCATCTGCATCATCATCATCATCATCATCATCATCATCATCATCATCATCATCATCATTTAAATATAAAGTAAAAACAAACCGACAGCCAAAAAAGGAGCTAAAGACTGAAACATTATTAAGAACAACCATCATCATTATCAACAACAGCAGCGGCAGTAGCAACGGCAGTAGTAACATTATCATCATCAAAATCGAACCCAACTTTTCAGTTTTTTTAAAAGAAACAAACAAAACAAAAAAACACCTTTGATCTTCCGCAAAGAAATACTAATGGATTAATCCATAATATTTTATTTCTACCTGCAAGTTATTCTTAGGGTGATGAATCAAAGACTAGACTATTTGATATTGTTGCAGGGCTTAGGCTTCTCGAGAACAGTGAAATGTACCCATAAAGGTTGAATGGGAGGAATTCCATATGTGTGCCAGAAAGATTTCCGTATGCAACACACCGAAACAACAACATCGGGTCAGGGTTAGGATTAGGGTTAGAGTTAGGGTATGTTGTTGGTTCGGTGTATTGCATGCGGTAATCTTTCTGGCACACATATGGATTTCCTCCCGGTTGAATAGATAGTGCCCCCCATTCCACAATAACCTAAGTCAACTTTTGAGGTTTTGAGAAATTTAGCTGTTGCCCAAAGCAAAACAATGAGGACAATGAGGTTTAGTCTGTAATTCTGGAAATTAATATCGAGTCAAAACTCCATATTTGTTTTAACAGGACTAAAGAAGATAAATTGAAGATCATACTAATATAGACAAATCAAATCAAATTCTAAAAAAAATTGGCAAATGTGGAACAAGCGTGACGATATCCTGATTTCACCCAGTTCAACTTTTCCCACCCGGAAGTTGCGGCGCGGGTTAAACATGGCGAAAGTAGGGGGACACCCTTCTTCCCCCTGCTACGTGCGAGTTTACTTCCTGGGTTTTATTGATTCCTCCTCAATTTTTCTACACCCTTTTCCCCTTCATCGTCCTCAAAGTAACACTTAGAAGGGTTCGCAAGAGGATTTCCTACGGACCCTTGGGCATGGGAGGTAACTCTGGAGGTGTTTGATTTTATCGCTGACCTGTCCAAATCCCTGAAGGGCATCTTCAACATGTCCTTTAATTAGTCATTGCCCTATTTCATACCATGGAACGACTAGACATATTGTCATAATCATGCCAATTTATGAAGTATCAATACAACTTAGGGCAAATTACATGTAATTGAAAATATCAATTTGTCCATAATTTTAAGCCAGTTGTGGGGTGACATTATCGGAATTCATAGACATGAAAGCCTATGGCGACTCAAAATGTGTCATGTATGTCAGCTCGGAAATGTCTGATCCAGTGTCAGTTTACGGAGAAATCTATATTATAAGACTGGATCGGGGGCGTGGCACGCTTCCTTCCTAACGCATAACCTTCAAAACCGCTGTTTGGAAAATTCGGCTGAAAACGTGAACATGTACAATATCCGATACAGAATGTTTAGCATCACCGTCTGCTCACGGAAGTTGCAAGATTTGATTTACAAAGTTTGTGCCGCATTTTTCTCTTTGTCTTTGTTTCCGGCATTCATTCTGCCATTTCATCGACTCCAAATAAAACTTTAAAATTTCGTACCGGAAAGACATTGCGTTTCGTTTGCCANAAATGCTTCAGCCAAATTTGTGTCACAGATTTCTTGAGAACTACGTAACGTAAAAACATGCGGTTTTCACATAAATTCGTAGAAAAATACACAAAAAGTAACTATACACATCAGCCCTCTTTATTTTTTTTACCCTTTTTTTAAATAGAGAATGTGTATAGCAACGAAATACAATATCCGATAGATCTTTTCAATCTGCCCGATTCGCCAATCGTCCAACTTTTTACGGAGTTTAATACATTCATCTATAATGCCTTTCGGTGCGCTAGGTATTCTTTCGCCGCTGGTGCGTTGCCTGCCCATTTGTAAAATGGGGTTTTAGTCTTGTTTAATATAATGTTAAATGTGTGTTGATTCTGGTGTGGTCTCACAAGTTCAGATTCTGCCCATTTATAGCACAGCCTACGTCAACAACCTCATTACAGTGGGTCATCCTCCTGCCCACCTCCTCCTCCCCCCCCCCATAAAATATACAAAATATGTCGCACAGACAAAAATGCCAAGCAGGATGGGCAAAGTCTTTATGATGGGAAACAGTAGGCCTGCTTGCCATTTTACACAATTTTGTTCTGACTAGAATTTTTCTGGTTTTTTTTGTTGTTTTTTTACATGGGCATTTCGCTACCTTACAACACAGCGATATAAATGAGGGGCTTCATGGCAAAACGCATTATACACCATTCGAGGGTTGTGGCAAAACAGACCAGATTCAAAGCATATTTTTATGTAAAAGGCGAAATTTAAATCTTAAATAATGTAGATCAAATGTCCTTCTATGGAATGGAAATATACGTGTATACTAAATACTCCTACTGCTACATGAAGTATGTAGAATACGTTACAAATTCATATTGGTGGATAACGCGTTTTGCCATGAAACCCTTCAAATGGACGTGACCGTTCACGGCAACAGAACAAAGCAAAATTAATGTTACATTATCACCGCCACTTGACAGATACATTACTGTGTAGGGCATGAGGTGAAAGGTCATCGGCACTTGGTTTTATTGGATACACCTTACTGAACTTTTACTGAACTATTTTATAATCAGTGACTTTGTTACGTGTTTCATCTATCTATTTGTACTATCAGGTATTGGCATGTATGTGTGATATTTCCCTCCAGGGTAACTAGAAGTACAATTTTTAATCTTTTTTTTTCTAGTTAGTTCGCTTATGCATCACACTGAGTTCAGCTTTCTTACATATTCACATCACACAAAAGAATGACACTTACGTGTCAGCAAATTGTGTCAGATATAATGATGATATAATTACGGTTATAGTCTCTCTTTCTCTCTCTCTCTCTCTCTCTCTCTCTCTCTCTTTCTTTCTCTTTCTCTCTCTCTGTCTCTCTCTGTCTCTCTCTCTCTCTCTTTCTCTCTCTCTCTCTTTCATCCCCTTCCCTCAACATACAAAACCGTTGATTAAAGTAACCAACACATAGATTAAATTTCATTCCGTTTGTCAAAAGAAGACAGCAATATTCGTGCCTTAAACGAGGAGATCGGAATCACTGGATCCACTGCAGAAGTGTTTTGGTTTTTTTTTTTCTCTTTTTTGTCAAGAGGATTTAATTTTCGCGAGATGAGATTGACTCGTAAAAATTACTTCCTGTAACAAAATAGTGCAAGCAAAAAAAAAAATCATGAATGCAGTAAACGTGTCCCGAGTGTGTGCCATTATGCGAAGAGAGTACGGCAACTTTTCCGTCGTTTAGATTTACCAAGTTGTCTTTGGAGGTGGTGGTCTTCTGGTACATGAAAATTCATAAGATGATCAAGAAGTCCTACCCATAAACACGTGAAAAAATACCATTATGCAGGGCCCGTGAAATTTTAATCCTCTGGAATAGCCATTTCCAGCTTTTGGCGAAAATTAGATCCGCTTGAATAAAATATTCAACAATACATCAAAGGATAGACTTAACCGAAGCTCGTACAGGCTAATGAAGGGCCAGTCTAGTTGTTGTAAGAATGCTTGGACTTTAAAGATGGGACCTCTTATCATCGTAAGAAAATACATCAGTGCTGAATGTAGCCCCAGCAGTGTTCAACATATAGAGTTAATGTAATTCTTACGATAGTTAATGCGCGAGCTCTAAATTTTATTTTTGCGTGTCTTGATGTCTTATTCTGTATGTGCATGAAATGAATTTTGTTTAGACTAGTTCGGTCCTGGGCCTGCATGCTAAACCTGCCCTGCAGATCGACCATTGCTTAAACACAAATCATCATTTTCTAGTACTGTAGAAGAGTTGTTTTGTTGTGTTTTTTTTTCTTTTCCGCTAGAGTATACATTTCACGAAAGTCGGTAATCACATTTCACGAGATGTGATTCTCGCGAGCCCTGCATGAGGGTTTTCAGAGAAGTCTAAAAGTAGTGTTGACAAGCTTGTACGCCAACGCTTGTAAATAGTACGCAAGTGTAATACATGTAAAACGATGAAGGTATTTGAACATTTTAGAAAGCACTTAGCATTAGTAAAATTATATTAGGTGGACACTATAATATAATGAATTATAATGGCTATTATGAACTGGTAATCTCAGATTCATAGATTACATGGACGCTACGCCCCTGATCCGAAATGCGCTACAGGACTACCAATGAACAATATTTGGCTTATCTACTTCTTCTTCTTTACTACTTCTTCTTCTTCTTCTTCTTCTTCTTCTTCTTTTTCCTTCTTCTTCTTGTGAACTCCTATTGACTAGGCCTTCACCGTAGATGAGCTGTTAAACCCAACACCGGAGACGCGGTTATACATTCCGTGTACTGTGGTTGCACACACTCGGATCAGTTGAGCACTGTTTAATGTCGTTTTTTGTTTTTGTTTTTTATGAACGATTTTTTTGTTTTGTGGGAAGTAATTTCCCGAGTCAAGCTCAACTCACGGTATTCAATCCTTGCGATAATAATAATAATAATAATAAAAACTTCAACAGTAACTATGTTTTTGCTCTCTTAAACACAGGTGATAATTAGCCTCATGGGAAATGAAAAACGCGAAATTGTAAATCTCGGTCATGAATGCCACCATTCAAACCGGTGACATTCAGTGACAGAGGTAATGTGGTTTTTTATTTTCCGAAAGTGGTTAGTTCCGAAGGATAGTCTAATATCGGTGAGAAGGACAAGCCCCAACCGTTTTATTAGTTATTTTACATTGTTCGCTGACTGTCTAGCTCACAGGCGGACTCTGTCAGCTATCTACGCATTACAGTGTTTGTGTCTCACAGTCCACAAAACAGGTTTACGTACAATTAAGAACAGTGGCCGTATTCTTAATCGTTGAGTTAATTAACGCATTGCGGTAACCACAGGAAACTCCCAAAACACTAGTAGTATTCACTGTGGTTAACGCAGTACGTAAATTAACGCATGGATTAGATATGCCGCCACAGAATACAACACATGCTTTTGATTTGATCACTGGCACTCCTAAACCATTTATTTGGTTATGCTATCTTTACAGCATTAATCAATAAGATAATCCTTCCGCAATTACTTTGAATAATATACACTACATTCTGACTCAACTACCTCCTTTTCTGTAAGTATTGTTGGCGACGTCCACCAAAGACTTGGTTCAATGTCAGCTATAGTTACGCAGTACAGGTTCTAACGAAAGGAAATGCATGGTCATAGTGTTAATCATTATTTGTATGTAATTCCAAACACTTTAGCAAACATGTTAGAGCTGGTCTGAGCCAGAAATGTTTATCTTTTAGGATGCATGGGTATAGTGTGATTCACTCGAAAGGCAGAGATGACTACAATCAGATTCACTTTAAACTTGATATTCTGTGTTTGTAAAGATGTAAATGGACTGACAACGGGGTGAGATTATCTCAGGTCTATTTGGAGTGAATAATTAAACCGTGAAAAAAACAACAACAAAAAAACTCTTACATTATTGTTGGCAAAATCGTCACGCTCATTCTACATTTGCCTGAGTCTCTTTTTATTTATCTTTTTTTTTTTTATTTGATAATTTGAGTTGTGTATATTATTATGATCTTCCATTTACATTTCTTTTTTCCCTGTTAAAACAATGTAAAGTTTTGACTTGTTCTTAAACCCCAGTTTTACAACTCAAAACCACATCTGCCTCATTGTTTGGTTTTGAGCAACAGGTTAAGACCGCTCAGTTTCTCAGAACCTAAAAAACAATGACCTAGTCTGGGCAAATATGGGATGAGTGTGAAGAAATGTTGACAAAAGACCAGCAGTGCGTACACGAAAAATTGGATTTTAAGGTCACCTTCAAGACAACGTTCAGTTCTCCGAAGTGCTACTTTTCCATGAATAACTCTGATTATCTATTGTACGTCTACAACGGTTTGTGAGTAGCCTCTAACAAATCTTTCTTGAACACCATAATATTATGTATGAAATAATCCAGGGCAATGACTGTCCAGTGATTACACCTTAGTTATGACTGTGACTACTCTTAAAAACCTCATATGAAAGTTCATCTGCGGTTTTACATGACAATGACATGTAACCGCTTGGGTTTGATTTCTTTTCATTTTGTGTTGCTAATAAAGTGCGAAGACACCCCCCCCCCCCCCCCCCCCCCCCCCNCCCCCACTCCAGGCCTCTCCTTGGTGAAACCCTATATTCAACCTCAGCCCTCCACCTTCCTTTATGGCTCATTGATGCCATCTCCTCCCTCCACCACCCTCATATTTTGGTTCAAGTGCTATTGGGAAAAGCATTCGTTTTCCATACGGTCACCTTAGCATATTTATGTCGCTATAAGATAAGATAATATAAGATGATAAGATAAGATTATAAGATAAGATTTTATTTTCCAAAGTGGCACTTTGTCTCGTTTACCTGCTACTCTGCTACATACATTATAATAATACAAGCGTAATTAACACAGACTGATATCATATATATATGTACATTGTTATATCATTAAGTGTACGAACATCACTCACTCACACACACACACACACACACACACACACACACACACACACACACACACACACAC